>JASUDE010000055.1:29915-53735 GCA_034509685.1 Colletotrichum cereale | reverse complement strand
GGGGGGACTTACATCAGCTCGCACGTCGCCGCACAGCAGAGCAATGGCAAAGGGATCAGCGGCCGAAGTCTCGTGTGCGTGGTAAACACTGCTCATGGAAATTAGCATCTTGTTCAAGGTGTGCTGCCAATGTTATACCCGAGCAGAATGATACCCTACCTCTTTGACTGCATGATGTGGTAGTAGGATAGCCACTTAAGCTCGTTGTGGCCCTTGTTAACAGAGGACGGGTGCAGGCTGATGGACTGATTGTTGCCGACGTTGCGCAAACCCCGGCTGCCTGGGTTGTCGCGAACCAGCAACTTGGGGTAAAAACTCCACGCAATGACTGCCGTCGTGATGGCATCGTTCTCGCTGTTGATGCTCACACGCTGAGGTATATCGAAAAAGGTCTGATGGCGTCTTCCTCTCGAGTTGGCGCCATACCGCAGCCGGTTGAGGGCTCTCCTCTCGTCATCAGTCAGCAAGAGGAACCCAGAGTCTGCTACCGAAACTAGGAGTTGGCCCTTGAGGTCTTCGATGTTGGCTAGCGTCTGCTGGCTAAGGAAGTTCTTCCGACAAAACTGAAAGTCCTTGCCGCCGGATGCGCTGGTCGACTGGCACACGCGCTTCCATGCGAGATAGGCGTTGTACACCGTCAACAGATCCGAGTCGCCTCTACGGAAACCCTTGCGGACAAGGTCGGCCTGCGCACGCTGTCCAAACGGTGCAGTGAAGGGCGACTTGGACGAGAGGATGGCAGCCACGGTGATGGCCATATCCAAGCACTTGAAGATTGCACCCATCAGGATCAACTTGCCCAGGAACACGTCCAGAGGCAGCCTGGCAAGTTGATTACCGAGTGGCGTCAGATCCTCGGCAGGGGTCAGAGCCCGGACGTCAATGAGCGCATCGACGGCGCGGCGGATATTCTTGGCTGAAGGGGGGTCCAATGCCTCGCTCAGTGTCTCTTCGATGCCGCCAATCTTACAAATCTTGACTCGGATAGCCAGGTCTTGGAGCGAGAGACGCAGCATCTCGGGGGTCTGCTGGTCGCTCATGATGGTGTCATGCCTGTGCTTTGTGAACATGTGGAAGCAAAGTCCCTCCTGGACACGTCCAGCACGTCCGCGACGCTGCTTGGCGTTTGCGCGGGAGATGAAGGTGTCGATGAGTCGGGAAAGCTGTCTTCGTTCGTCGAATCTCATTTCGCGATGCTTACCCGTGTCGATGACGCAAGTCACGTCGGGGATGGTGATACCAGTCTCGGCAATGTTGGTTGCCAACACGATCTTCCGCATGCCGGGAGGCGGAACGAGGAAAGCGGCCTCCTGGTCCTCGGTTGCGATGGTTGAATGGAGCGGGTAAATGAGCCAATCGCGCGCAAATGAAGGATCTCCGGAGAGGAGGTCGTTGAGGGTTCGAATCTCGGCGATACCGGGCAGGAAGACAAGAATCGCTTTGCTGTACGCCACATACTCGGAATCGGAAGCGACCTTGGCAATCAGCTGGACGATCAAGTCAAAATCGATCCGGTACTCGTCCATCTGGGCCAGACTGTTCCTGGTCCTGGAGGAATAGGCAGAGAGGTCGGCCCCGGCAATGGACTTGGGCCCTTCGACTTCCGTGTCGACCACATCGTCGTCGAGATCGACCATCTTCTCCTGGGAGGCCTGGCCGACGGTGTAGCCGGTTGTCTCGATGGCATCCTCCAAGTAGCGGACCTGGACGGGGAACGTCCGACCAGGGACTGTCAGCACTGGTGCTCCGCCGAGGTACTTGGAGAACCGCTCGGCATCAACCGTTGCTGACATGAGCACCACCTTCAGATCCTTGCGTCTCAACATGAGTTTCTTCAGAATGATGAGCAGGAAATCGCTGTCGATGGACCTCTCGTGAACCTCGTCGAGAACCAAATGCGTTACCTCTCGCAGGTCGTTGGAGCCTTCCAGCATTCTCATGACGATGCCCGTGGTTGCGAATACTAGGCGCGTTTCTCTGGAGGTGTTGGCCTCAAGGCGGATCGAGTATCCCACCAGGGATCTCGACGTTCCCAGATCGCCTCGACCCTCGCCAAGCTCTTCGCTGACTCTGCGGGCCAAAGAAATGGCCGAGATTCGGCGTGGCTCAGTGCAGTAGATCTTGCACGGCTTGCCCTGGGCCAGTTGATGCTCGAGCAGAAAAGATGGCACCTGAGTGCTTTTCCCGCACCCGGTCTCTCCGCAGACAATCACGACCTGTTCTCTGTCGACAGCGTCCGTGACCTGCTGCTTGAAGTTCCACATGGGAAGCTGCATGCGTCCCTGGAGCATAGCCTGGTATCTGGGAGAGTTGGTCTTCTGGGCCCAAATGTTCTGGTAGTACTCGGGACCGCCAGAGAGTCGCTTGGCAGCCTCCTGTGACGATTCGTCTCCCTTGTCATTCTGGTTGCGCGCCGTACCCCTCCCTTTGAAGGCACTCTGGAGGATGACGCCGTCCTCGAGCTCTTGGTCCTGCCTCTGGCGCACAAGAGCCCGCAGCTCTCGAATCGCCTCCCGATCCTTGGCATCCAGTTGGCTCTTTCGGGCCTCTGCCAACTCATCCCACAGCTCACGCCAGGCAACAGGCAGTCTCATCCCGACCTTTTCTTCTTTGGCCGAGGTGCCAAAGATGTGAAACAGGGCCCAAGTCGCGACGTAAGCTTCCGACTGTTTACTGTCGGGGGTGGCAACGGACTTCATGCTGAAGTTGAAGCTGGACGGATAGGTTCCTACTTCCACGCTGTCGTCCTGAGACGGCGGCGGTGTCTCCTGAGACTTGGACCATGAGATGGAGACAGCATGGCGATTGGCGAATGGTACTTCGGAGATGAGGCGATAGGTCACCTTGACGGCAGCGTCTCTGTGGTCGGGTTAGCCGGAGGACTTGATAGAGCATGTGAATGACGAACCTCGCTCGGCAAGCCTCTTCCAACGCTCGCATGGGACTGACGCCTGTCCATTTTCCAAAGTCTCGGATCGTGACCTTGACGCCATCTGCGCCGTGCAGCACGGTGCTTGACTTGCCTGCGGCGTCCACCTCGGTAATAGGCAAATTGGCGAAAAGATCACTGAGACCGCCATCCTCATCGTCCTCGCCCTGCGCAAGAATCTCAGCGGCAATACGCTCAGCCTCGTCGTTGATGTCCCCATCGGAAGAAGCAACCGGCTCCTCTGTCTCCCTTTCTGCTTCTTTCTGGGCCTCTTCAAGCGACTTTTGCTTTCTGGCGGCTGCAATCTCCTTCTCCAAGGCTACCTTCTGCGTCCGCCACTGCTGCTCGGCCGCGAACTTGTCGAACAGGACATCCTTGTCGATTCTGTCAATCTTTGCGCGCAGCTTGTCTAGGGTTTCCGCCCCTCCGTCTGCTCCAGAGTCCCCATTCCTTTGCCTCTTCTTGCCCTGCTGGCTTCTTTCGAGTTCGAACAGTTTGGCCTTCGTTTTGAGGTAGACCGGGACCAGGTCATCCGGCTCAATGTCACTGTCGCAAGTCACGACGGCCTTCTTCTTGGGAGCAGTAGGACCGCCATTCTTGGACCTCTGCCCGCCCTTTTGGCGACCGCCGGGCTCAGAGGTCCTGGGGGTGGTTGCCCCTGAGGGCAGAGGACTCTCCGCCGGGGTGTCTAGAAAGGCAGCGGTTTAGCTTTGGTTGTCACACTCGGCCATGGCACCAGAGTCTTGGTCTTACCTAGTTGCCTGGTTCCCTGTTTACCTCGGCCTTCGTAGTCAGGCAGCTCGTCGCTCGGGCACTCCCTGGCCATCCAGTCGAGAGCTTCTTCCAGACCCCAGAGGCTGTCTTTCGCAGTTGATGGTATGTTAGGGGCGATATCAAGGATGTGACGCATGACGGCTTGCACGCGCTCTTCAGGAAAGCCCACGCTGGTGAGGGTCTGCTGCAGAGTCCAGAGCTTGATAATCATGTCCTCTTCCGGTAACAGCTTGCCGCTGACGGCAGTCTCTGTGGAGACGCTCGAGGAGGCGAAACGACTCTCGGCCTGGATCAGATCAAGGACTTGATCCATCAGCTCTTGAGGCAGCCACTTCCTCGAGTTGACAGTGTCGGCCTGGCTTCTGAGCAGGCGGCGATCGGTCTCGAGCCTCGTGCGCTGGCGTTGAGCGTCTCGCTTGGTCTTTTGGGCATACTTTTCAACCAAGAGTTGCAACTCGGATTCGTCCAGCTGCTTCTCGAATTCCTCCGGGGTCAGGTCGGTCTTGGTAGCCTTGTCACCGGCACCGGCAGACGCAGAGTGAGGGTCGGAGGGCGGGGCATCCTGGGCTGAAGCGGCGTTGGGCGCGGCGGTGGCGGAGCGGGCAGCGGCGGCATTCTCGGGGCCCTCTGCGGGCTCGGTCCGAGGTTTGGATGACGCAACGGATGTGGTGGCGAAGCCTCTGGCCGGGTTGGCGGCGGGCTTCTTCTTCTTTTTAGCGCCGGCCATGACCCCGGTTGATGTATTGTTTGTGTGGTGGTAAGGAAAGGACGCGGGTGAGAAAGAAGAGGAAAATTTGGACCGGACGGCGAGGTCGGAGCCAAAAAAAAAATGATGTGAGCGTGTGAAGTTGAGGGCTTGGTACACTCAAGGCGAGGCTTCAAGTAAACGAGGGCGACTGGCGAACAAGACAAAATAAGTGAACGGAGAAGGGCTAGAGCAGAAACAAGGCACAAGAACGTAGTGTAGTGTACCCAAGTGTGTACTGGTTGGTTGACGCGGGAGGGACAGGAACAGAAGCCGAGCCGAGAGGCAAAAGGCGGAGACGGGGGGCGGAAAATGAAAGGCTCAGGGAGCAGGCGGCGGAAGTTGTGCCCCGTATTATTGTGCCTGTTGTTTGAATGAGCGATATGCAATGAGTAAGAGACGGACGAGTGAGCAGCGACCTTTTGGCCCAGAACAAAACAGAACGGGAGCAACAGTGAGTGAGAGTCGATGAAAGTGAGTAGTGTATGTAGTGTAGGGTGGTAACGGAGGAGTGGTGAAAGTGAGTGAGGTGAGCCCGACACCTTAGTGTAGGTACCTAGTGTAGATGGGCAGGTTTGTGTGGAGTGATGTCAACAGTGGGCTCGACTATCGAGCGTGTAGTGTACACTGCGTAGTGATGTGTATGTGTATGTGTTTCCTCCAGGCATTATTTTGACTGCGACGGTTCGGTACTGTTGTACCTGACTCAAAGCGCCTCGTGTCGACTGCGCTGTGATAGTCAGGCTTCGGGTGGCTATGGTATGCGCCAATCTAAGCCAGAGCTAGAACCAGAGCCAAATCCCAAGTGCTTACACTAAACTAGGCAAGGTTCTTTACGTGCTTACCTCGGTAGGTGAGGTAGGTGGTTTATCTGTGGTTTAGAGCTATCCATGTCTCCGTGGGTTTTTTCTTCTTTTCTTTGGTCTCTCTACCTAAGGAAAAAAGAATGGAGGGGGAAAAAAGAGAACCCCCCCCTTGAGTCAGACCGGTAACGGGCCAAGGTGAGCTCAAGTCAGGACTGTACACTATGAACATTGGCACTACCTGCTCAGCCTACCTACCTAGGTAGGTAGGTGGTGCCTTACCTAGGTACTGTAACGCAATGTCCAGCGAGTGGCCGACAGTGGTGCCCCGCCATGAGAAAGCTGACCGCTTTCCCTTTCAGGGGGTTTCGACCCCTCCAGCAAGCAACGACGGGCCACACAACCCTAGTGCCCAAAGTACCTTTCACCTAAACCAAAGTACCGCTCAGCACGCCTGATGGGCGGTTCGCGCAAGCCACACAGCTGTTTTTGGTCATGAGACGCGATTGAGCTTCTGTCAGAAGTGCAGTGCAGCAAGGCAACAGTCTGAACCCTCAGAGCTCTATAGCATTGGTACCCAAGGTAAGGCAGCTAGCTGGGCGATACCTGGAAAAGGTACCCCGAGTACATGCTGCATTTCTTCCGATTCCCAGCTCGACCGGCAGAAAGAAAAAAAGAAAAAAAAAGAAAGAAAAAAAGAATGCCCGAAGAGTGCAAACACACTCAAGGCCGGCCCATCCCCCTCCCCTAGAGTGGAAGTACCAAGCAAGTGACCTGACCACTACCTTGCATGCCTGCGCAGTCTCAAACTCCATCGACATCTACTTCAAGGTACCCTTCCTCTTTGTAAGGTACATACCTACCTACCTGACCGACCTAGGTACCTATCCGCAACAAACTGTGCGAACGGCGGCTACAGCACGATTCTTCGTCTCTGGCCCTCTCTCAGCTCATATCACCACCCACCGATCCCGACATTAACCTCAACCGCCTCGCCCTCTACCCACGATCTGTATACGACGCCCCCTTCTCCCCCGCTCGTCGACCGCACAGCTGGCCGACTTGCCCCCAATGCTATCTTCTGCCCGCCCCCAATCCCGCCAAAATGACTGAAGTCGTCGCCAATGGCTCTAGCTCTGGCCCTGTCTCTCTCGACTTCGCAGCCACCAGATCAGCCTTGACTTCGTCTTCCACCGCCACGAGAATAGCCCACCTGCGCACTCTCGAGGATAGGATATCCAACACCGGTATGATCCGATGACTACCCTCTCCTTCTCCCTCTCCCTCTCACTGCATGTGCCGCTTCTGCAGCGACCGCTACGGCGGCGGCGTTGGCGCACACACAGTCTCTGCTTCTTTTGCGACGGGTGCTAACATCGTTACCATTCGCCGCAGACACCGACCCAGCCTGGGCTCGCAGGCTCGTCCAGCTGCTCTTCTGGACGCACGTCTTCTACACCGACCGGCCCTCCCGACTCGCTGTTCAGAAATGCCTGTCTGCCCTCTTGGCCAGGGGCCTCGAGCCCGAAGTCCTCTCGGCTTTTGTGGCCGCTCTGCGTGCAGAGTCTCAAAAATCGGGAATTGCCGCTAGCAATGCCTTCGTCCTGGTGGAATGGTGCGGTCTGCTCATGCAGCACCTTGGAAACACACCCGAATGGGATAGGCTGGCTCCTCAGATCCTCCTGAGCGACGCTGATGCTCTGGACAAGTGCCTGCAACCCGTCGCCAAGGGCGGCATGGCCCATTCCGCCATCATCGTCACTCGCAGGGGACTGCGCAAGCTCTTCTCTACCCACCCGAACCCTGAGAAGGCCCTGAAGGACGCCGTGCAGCTGTTAACGACCAAGGCTGCACAGCCATCGGCCAAGAATGCTCCCCTTCTCGGTATCATTGCCGGCGTCAGCTCAAGAACATCTACCGTGAAGGAGGCCCTCGAATCGCAAAAGTCTCAATATTTCACCTTCTACACCAGAGAAATTATTGGTTCGCGGACGCCTCTACCCAAGCACGTGGCGTCAGGCATGCAAGATTTCTTCCTCGACTTCGTCTCTCTCGACGAGCTATCCAAGGAAGTGGTTCCGCCCCTCGAGAAGGGCCTTCTCCGAGCCCCAGAAATCGTCTTGAGCGACGTCCTCATCCCCCTGATTCGCTCCCTTCCCAAGGACTACGACCTCTCCCAGGTTCTGGTGGGCAACTTGCTGAAACCCATCCTTTCTAACGTCAAGTCAAGCAACGCCGCCACCCGTACTGGTGCTGTCAAGGCCTTCGCTGCCCTGGCTGCCCAGAGCCGCGACGAACAGGCCCTGGAAAAGGTCTCGGAAGAGGTTGTTGGGCCCGTCAAAGGCGGAAAGCTGGCATCGGCTGACCACAGGATCCTCCATTGCGAGATGCTTGAGGCCATCCCCCTCTCCAAGACCACTGCCGAGAAGATTGCGACAGCATTGGCGGCTGTCTCGGCCAAGGAAGGAAACGAGGCTGCGCTCACTGTTGAGACATCGGCACTCGCGAGATCGACTGGCTATCTGGTACAAAACGACGTTGAAGTAGCCAAGCCCATTGTGGACGCATGCGTCAAGGGCATCTCTGACAAGAAGTTCCCAACTCGTCGTGTCTGGCTCCTGCGTGTCGGAGAGATCTTCAACTTGGCTGCTGAGTCTGGGGATCTCTCTTCGGCCGCGATCAAGTTTGCCGATGCTGTCTTGCCCAAGCTTCTAGATACTTACAATGAGGTTGTCGCCAATCCCCTGATTGCTGCTCAAAACAACCTCACGGTCGGTGCCTTTATTGTAACCACCCTCACCTCTTTGTCGCAGCAAGGCAACGTGTCTTCGACCGTCAAGTCAGCACTCGCCAAGGTCTCCGTCTCGGGCCAGTGTCTCGCGCTCGAGCCCAAGCCTTCCTTCTTGCTGAACCCTCGTATCTACGGCAAGATCACTGTAGATGACGAGCTCGTTTGGTTTTGCCGGGCCCTCTCCGCCGCCGCGGAGCACCTGACCGAGAAAACCCCCAAGCCTGTCACCGTCGCCTGGGCCGAGGCCTTCATTTATGCCATCGTTGCTTCGGTAGCTACGCCCAAGGTCCGACAGATCGCAACGGACGGTCTTTCTCGTGTGTACGCCACTCAACCGGCCCTTGTTTCCCAAGCCGTCGTTGACGGTGTTTGGCACTGGCTCGAGGCCCTGGAAACCGGTGACAAGGACAGCGCGGCAGTCCTGTCCAAGACCGACAAGACGAACCTTCACTTAGTTCTCCGTGCGATATGCATCAACCCCAAGGGCCTGCGCGAGGAAGAACAGCGTGCTGTTCAAGAATTTGTGGACAAGCAGCTGTGCTCGTTGCTTGTTCTCGCTCGACAGGAGCTAGTGCCGCGTGCCAGCTGGATCGAGCTCTGCTTGCGGGTGGAGAGAGATCCGGGCGAGTTGGCCCGTCAAACTGAGGGCGACCTGCTCCAGGAAATAGCGGATAGGACCTCGATTGACCAACAATCGGCCCTTGTGAAGCAGGCTGCCTACAACGCCGCAGCTGAGCTGGCTTTCGTGGCCCCCGAATCCATAACCAGCAAGATCGTCGACATTATCCGAAAAGATTTGGAGCCTGAGGAGCTGCGAACCATCGGCCCCGTGGAGGCTGCCATTTTCCGAACCCCTGAAGGAACCACTTTCGTGGATGTCCTTGCGAAAAAGGCACAGACAACTGTGCCTGACAAGAACAACAAGGACTACGATATCTTGAAGTGGGAGGCCGAGTTGAGGTCGCAGCTGGCCCAGAAGAAGGGCCAGCAGAAGAAGCTCACGGCCGAGGAGGCAGCCAAGGTCAACGCCCAGCTCAAGAAGGAGGCTGGTATTCGAGAGCAAGTCCGTCGCATCGAGGCAAGATTACTGCGCGGCATTGGTATTATTCGAAGTCTCGCAACTGGTCCTCCGACCGAATCCACACTCTGGATGGGGCCCGCCGTCAAAGCACTCCTGGACGTCATCGATGCCGGTGCTAGTCTTCTCACAGGCGATGCTGCATCGCTTGCTTACTTGGCTTGCTCGGATCGAACCACCAGTCGTCTGGGTCCCATGAGACCCTTTGTTGGAGTGGCGACCCTGCGTGCTCGAGACGTCACTGCGCTTTCAGAGGAATACAAACAGGAGCCCGTAGACGTGCTCGTGACGAGAGTGCTCTACCGGTTGCGCTTTGCCGGAGAGCAGCGTCCTTTCGATACCGTGTCTCTCATCTACGTCCTTCCCTTGGTCTTCACTGTTCTAGAAAGCGGCGGCTTCGGGTCGTCCCCAGATGACCGAGATGCGCAGCTTGTCCTTGCTATCGAGTTCCTTTCATTCCATACGAATATCTGCGAAGACCCGGCAACCCCTCGACTGGAGGTCATGTCTTCACTCATCTCGTCCATGCAACAGTACACCCAGCATTACAAGATTATCAAGGACTGCTTTGCCGACATGTGTAGGTGTATCGCACCCAACATGACTCCTGAGGAAATCGCGTCTCTGGCCAAGGGGGCCATCGTTCCCCAGGTCGGCGTGAGAACCGCAGTGTTGCTAGCCATCAGCTCAGAAGTCGACATGAGCGAGTTTGAATTTTCCGATGAGATCTGGCTGGCGTGCCACGACGACGTCGAGGAGAACGTGGAGCTTGGCCGCGACATCTGGGAGGAGAGCGGCTTTTCTTTGTCCGAACAGGTTCCTGCCAAGATGCTCCCTTACTTGGACAGCGTTGATGGCCAGCTCCGAAGGGCTGCGGCCCGATCCCTGGCCGAGGCCTGCAGTGCGCACAAATCCACCATCGAGCCGACCCTGGAGTCTCTCAAGTCTTCTTACACCGAGCTTGCCAAGCCTCGCGTTCCTCAGTTGGACGAGTACGGCATGCCCAAAAAGACCAACCTGGCGGATCCTTGGGAATCGCGCCACGGCATCGGATCCGCTTTCAGGGAGCTGACTCCCCATATGGCGAAGCAGCAGCTCGATCCTTTCTTTGAGTTCCTCATCGAGAACGGACCTCTGGGCGACCAGAATGCAAACGTCCGCAGCGAGATGCTGGACGCGGCTATCCGAGCTATCGATCTTCACGGCAAGGGCATGGTTGACAAGTTGATGAAGGTGTTTGAGCGTACACTCGAGGGCCCCGACAAGAACACAGAGGCCTCTGACCGTGTCAATGAAGCCGTCATCGTCATGTACGGCGCACTCGCCCGCCACCTGAACCCGGGCGATTCCAAGCTGCCCGTCGTCATTGACCGCCTGCTGGCTACCTTGAGCACGCCCTCAGAGACTGTACAGTACGCCATTGCCGAATGTCTGCCGCCATTGGTACAAGCCTACGGAGATAAATCATCAAAGTATTTCGCGCAAGTCCTCGAGACGCTGTTGACATCCAAGAAGTATGCCGAGCAGCGAGGTGCTGCTTACGGTCTGGCCGGACTCGTGCAAGGCCGGGGCATCTCATCGCTAAAGGACCAGCGTATTATGATGACACTTAGGGGTGCTATCGAGAACAAGAAGGAAGCAAACCAAAGAGAAGCGGCGTTGCTCGCATACGAGCTTCTCTCTACCATCCTGGGCCGTCTCTTCGAGCCATACGTCATCCAGATCGTCCCACAGCTGCTTACTGGGTTCGGTGATAGCAATGCCAACGTCAGAGACTCGTGTCTTGCAGCGGCAAAGGCCTGTTTTGGCAAGCTGAGCTCATATGGTGTCAAGAAGATTCTTCCCACCCTGCTGAACGGCCTGGACGACGATCAGTGGCGCAGTAAGAAGGGAGCCTGCGATCTTCTGGGAGCCATGGCTTATCTGGATCCCAACCAGCTGGCCCAGAGTCTGCCGGATATCATCCCTCCTCTTACAGGTGTCCTCAACGACAGTCACAAGGAGGTCCGCTCCGGCGCCAACAAGAGTTTGAAGCGGTTCGGCGAGGTCATTAGCAATCCCGAAATTAAGGGCCTCGTCGACATCCTGCTCAAGGCGCTCAGCGACCCTACCAAGTACACGGACGACGCCTTGGATTCCCTGATCAAGGTTCAGTTCGTGCACTACCTAGATGCGCCTTCCTTGGCCCTGGTCACCAGAATCCTGCAACGCGGCTTGGGTGACCGTTCCAACACCAAGCGCAAGGCAGCACAGGTCATTGGCAGTCTGGCCCATCTCACTGAACGCAAAGATCTTGTCTCGCACTTGCCAATCCTCGTCGCAGGCCTCAAGCTGGCCATCGTCGATCCGGTCCCAACGACTCGTGCTACGGCCTCCAGGGCCTTGGGATCACTAGTGGAGAAGCTGGGAGAAGACGCGCTGCCGGATCTCATCCCAGGGCTCATGCAAACACTCAAGGCAGACACCGGCGCTGGAGATCGTCTCGGCTCCGCGCAAGCTCTCAGCGAGGTGCTCGCAGGCTTGGGCACCGCCAGACTCGAAGAGACTCTCCCAACCATTCTGCAGAACGTCGAGTCTACCAAGCCGGCGGTTCGCGAGGGCTTCATGTCTCTCTTCATTTTCCTGCCCGTCTGCTTTGGCAACAGCTTTGCAAACTATCTGGGCAGAATCATCCCGCCCATTCTGTCCGGTCTCGCCGACGATGTCGAATCCATTCGCGAGACCGCTCTGCGTGCCGGTCGTCTGCTTGTCAAGAACTTTGCCGTCCGCGCTGTCGATCTGCTACTCCCCGAGCTCGAGCGTGGCTTGGCCGATGACAGTTACCGCATCCGACTCAGCTCAGTCGAGCTGGTCGGCGATCTTCTCTTCAACCTTACGGGTATCAGTGGCAAGGCAGAGGACGGAGAGGAGGACGAGGAGAGCGCCAGAGAGGCCGGTGCTTCCCTTCGCGAAGTTCTTGGCGAAGAGAAGAGGAACAAGATCCTGTCGGCCCTCTATGTCTGCCGCTGCGATACTGCCAATGCGGTCCGGTCCGCTGCTGTTGCTGTGTGGAAGGCTTTGGTCCCAAGCCCTCGCATCCTCAAGGAGTTGGTACCAACTCTTACTCAACTCATCATCCGGCGCCTTGGCAGCTCCAACATGGAGCACAAGGTTATTGCCAGCAATGCTCTCGGCGAGCTAATCCGCAAGGCAGGAGATGGTGTCCTGTCCACCCTGCTGCCGACGCTCGAGGAGGGGCTGCAGACATCCACAGACACAGACGCGAAGCAGGGTATCTGCCTTGCCCTCAAGGAGCTCATCGCGTCGGCATCAGAAGACGCCCTGGAGGACCACGAGAAGACCCTCATCTCGGTCGTCAGAACAGCTCTTACCGATTCGGATACGGATGTCAGAGAGGCCGCCGCAGAAGCGTTCGACTCACTTCAACAGATCCTGGGCAAGAAAGCGGTGGACCAAGTGCTCCCATACCTGCTCAACCTCCTTCGCTCCGACGAGAACGCCGACAACGCCCTGTCGGCCCTGCTCACCCTCCTCACAGAGACAACTCGCTCCAACATTATCCTCCCCAACCTCATCCCCACGCTCATCACCCCTCCCATCTCTGCCTTCAATGCCAAGGCTCTGGCGTCCTTGTCGAGGGTGGCCGGTGCTGCTATGAACCGCCGGCTGCCGAACATTATCACCTCTCTGATGGACAACATCATCAACTGCGAGGACGATGCTCTGAGAGAGGACCTCGAGACGTCATTCGATACCGTCATTCTGTCCATTGACGAGTACGACGGACTCAACACAGTCATGAATGTTCTGCTCCAACTCACAAAGCATGACGACCACCGGAGGCGCGCTGCCACTACCCGCCACCTGTGCAAGTTCTTCGCCGCCGGCGACGTGGACTACTCGCGGTACAACCAGGACATTGTCCGGTCTCTTCTCATCTCTTTTGATGACAGAGACTCGGATGTCGTCAAAGGAGCCTGGGCTGCGCTTAGCGAGTTCACCAAGAAGCTCAAGAAGGAGGAGATGGAGGGCTTGGTCGTCTCGACCAGGCAGACCCTGCAACAGGTTGGCGTTCCCGGCGCGAACCTGCCCGGTTTCGAGCTTCCCAAGGGCATCAACGCCATCCTGCCGATTTTCCTGCAGGGTCTAATGAACGGCACTCCGGATCAGAGAACTCAGGCAGCTCTGGCAATCTCCGACATTGTCGACCGGACAAGCGAGGCTTCGTTGAAGCCATTTGTCACACAGATTACCGGTCCACTCATTCGTGTCGTTTCCGAGAGGTCCACGGACGTCAAGTCTGCCA
Organism: Colletotrichum cereale; assembly: GCA_034509685.1. Lineage (NCBI taxonomy): Eukaryota > Fungi > Ascomycota > Sordariomycetes > Glomerellales > Glomerellaceae > Colletotrichum > Colletotrichum cereale. The sequence continues at coordinate 40,309 of JASUDE010000055.1, read as the reverse complement.
TTTTGTTGACTCTCAACAACCTATTGGAGAAGATGCCTGCGGCTCTGAAGCCGTTCTTGCCCCAGCTTCAGCGCACATTCGCCAAGTCCCTTGCCGACACGTCAAGCGAGGTTCTCCGAGCGCGTGCAGCCAAGGCCCTGGGCACCCTCATCAAGTACACGCCGCGCATCGATCCCCTGATCGCCGAGCTCGTGACGGGCTCCAAAACCTCGGACCCTGGAGTCAAGACAGCGATGCTCAGCGCGCTTTACGAGGTCATCAGCAAAGCCGGCGCGAACATGGGCGAGGCGTCGCGGGCCGCCGTCTTGGGTCTTATCGACATGGATACCGACGAGAGGGACGATGCCATGACGATCACGAACGCCAAGCTGCTCGGAGCGCTAATTAAGAACGTGCCCGAGGAGGCCGCCAACGGGCTACTCAAGAACCGCGTGGTGACCAGCCATTGGAGCCACTCCTCGGCGCTTGCGCTGAACGCGGTCCTCGTCGAGTCCCCGCAGAGCCTCCTGGAAAGCCCTCTGGTGGACGACTTGCCCGATATCCTCAGCCAGGGCATGTCGAACAAGAACGTAAGTACTGCCGTTTCGGTGCAGAAGAAGCAAGGATCACAAGCACATGGCTAACACGGGCGTACAGCCATACATCGCCGACAATGTCATCCTGGCCACGGGCAAATACCTCCTTTCAGAGTCGCCCAAGACTTTTGAAACAAACAAGAAGATGTTTGAGGCACTCGCCAACGTCATTCAACCCGGCAACTCGGTCGACTCCCGCCGACTGGCTTTGGTCATTGTCCGAACCTTGAGCCGTGTAAACATGGACATGGTAAGGCCACACGTTGCTGCGCTTGCGGGCCCCATCTTTGCCAGCGTCAGAGACCCGGTCATCCCTGTCAAGCTGGCGGCGGAAGCTGCCTTTGTGGCCCTCTTCAACGTGGTCGATGATGAGACGAGAATCTTTGACAAGTACGTCGAAGGCGCCAACCTGCCACCAAACACCAAGAGGAGCATGCAGGACTATTTCAAGCGCGTGACGATGCGCCTTGGTGCACAAGCGCGCGAGAGGAGAGAGGCAGAGGGTGGCCAGGGAGGCCTGGGCCTGTCAAACGATGAGGCTGAGGACGAGAAGGAGATTTGGAGCGTAGGCAAGGTTGATGTGGGTGAGGACGTTTTTGGTAAGTAGATGGAAGGGTGTGCCTGGGAAGTTGGTCAGGCTGAGAGAGGAAGAGGGAAAGAAAAACAAGAAAGGTCTACATGAATCTGTTCGGGCCAGAATATCACCAGTGAGGTGATGCTTTACTGCTATCAAGTAAAGACAAAATACATAGAAAGGAAGACGATATAATGACATGGTCTTTACGTTCCGAGTACCCCTGTCTCGTTTCTGTCTCGTCTCTCGGGATAGGATGAAGTTATGTCACTCGCGGTCCTAAGACAAAATGCAATCATCTCTCGTACACAATGCTTGATGGTATGTCGTTTTCCGACCTTACCAGGCCGAAGCAGGGGCAGAGCCAGAGATGGCTTCAAATAAGATGTTGCAAAGGCCGATTACCTACCCAGGTAGGGGAACTTTAGGTACCGGGTACAAGTGCACAGGCCTCACGATACCCAAAAAGGGCCTGTGTCGCCTCAGTCACGTGCTCTGCAGACGCCAGAAGGTGTGGCCCTTTTGATTTTTTCCGGGCTCGCTTACCCATCGCCCCACTTCGCCCACAACTGAAGGAAGCCCCGAGTCTGCTCACACTTCACTTTCCTCTGAAAATTGGCCTCCTGTCCACCCCTCTCGAAATCTCAACACCTCGACTCCCCCGGTAGGTACGACCATCGACTAGGACAGCATTCAAGATGTAAGTTATCACGATCCGAGCACCAGACCACATCCCACACCGATCCCAATGCGATTTGTGTCGTTTCTCTCTGCGCCGGGCACGCCAACTTGATGGGCGCTACGACACCCGGGGCCCGCGGAGGGGCGACCAAACAGAAACTCGACGGCGGCGTTTGGCATCGAAAGAGGGCGACGGCCGATGGCCACTTTTCTACTTGATATGATGGGAAACAAAAGGCTGATACGATTGCTTCCTCTACAGGGTCAATCTGCGGACTCAGAAGCGCCTGGCCGCGTCGGTCATTGGCTGCGGCCAGCGCAAGATCTGGCTCGACCCCAACGAGGTCAACGAGATCTCCAACGCCAACTCTCGCCAGACCATCCGCAAGCTCGTCTCCGATGGCCTCATCATCCGCAAGCCCGTCACCATGCACTCGAGATCCCGCGCTCGCGAGCTGAACCTCGCCCGCCGCATCGGTCGTCACCGTGGCTTCGGTAAGCGCAAGGGTACCGCTGAGGCTCGTATGCCCAGGTTCGTCAACGCCAATCCCGATGGTCGGCCTGTCTAGGGTTGTTTGTGCGTTCCGATGGACATGGCCCAACAAGCAAACATACCCGGATTGACAGGCCGGCCAGTGATAGCCACTGGAAATTTGTCGTGCTGACTCCCGATGAAGCCAAGTCCTCTGGATGCGCCGCCTCCGTGTCCTCCGCCGTCTCCTGGTCAAGTACCGTGCCTCTGGCAAGATCGACAAGCACCTGTACCACGAGCTTTACCACTCCAGCAAGGGTAACGCCTTCAAGCACAAGCGTGCTCTCGTTGAGCACGTAAGTTACACTCCCCCGCACTTGTGGCCGTCGCAGGAGCGGCAGCAGCAGCAGCAGCAGCGTGGAGTAGAGTGGTGGGCTGACGCGAGGGTTTCTACAGATTCACCGTGCCAAGGCCGAGAAGGCCCGCGAGAAGGCCCTCAAGGACGAGATGGACGCCAAGCGTGCGAAGACCAAGGCTGCCCGCGAGCGCAAGTTGGAGAGAGTGGCGGCGAAGAGGAACGCTCTGTTGGGCGAGGGCGAGGAGGAGGCCAAATAGATGATCACGATCGATCTCGGTCCTTAGGCGGCTGCATTCGGAGTCATCGGGTTGGGTCTTCTTTTTTTACGTCCTACTGTCCCTATTGTCGCAGCAGGGCTTTGGCATGTAGCATTGAAAAATGGAAATCGATGACATGGCAAATTACGGGCACGAAAAATGAGCAGCAGCAATTCTTACACGGTTCTTTCTTCATCATGACTAGTTTCTCCGTGTCTGATGTTTTCGTGGCCATGTCCAAGGGATAGGTGAACAACCCGCACATAACACCAGCAAGACATGCTATCCGAATTATTGCTATTCTCACGATGCCGGACAAGGCGGTGGCAAGAGGTGGTGGTGGTTGTAAGCGTCATACATGAGTTTTCAAAGCACTTGGATCATTCCAATTATCGCGAGTTCGTGTGCCATACGGCGAGTTGCTTCTGATTGAAACCCAGCAGCAATGATTCTAGTATGATCGTCGTAACTATGATTTTGTCTCTTTTTTTTGTCCCTTTTTATTTTATTTTAATGGCACGAGTCCTGGCCTTCGGGTTCGAACAAGGCGAGCCGGGGTCACGGAAGAAGGGATCCGTTTCCGAACTTATCCGGGGGCTTTTGCGACCCAAGAGCCGGACCATTAACTCGTATACACCACTCACGCACTGAGAGTGATTGACACCAGAGTGGCTGAAGAGAGAAAACGATCGGGGTTTTTTTGCATACGCGCACACAGCTTAGGACAGTGTTCGCACTCATCTGGCATCATTCGGCGACGTCCGTATCGCTAGGACCCATGGCACTTGCGTGGGTTTATTATGATTCGTCTCGGCTTGAATATGTAGACAGCCAACGTCGTACAACAAAGTAGATAATTACGTGAAAGAAGCCATATTTGGTCCCACCCCCCTCACGCCTGGTGATCCCATTGCCGTGGGGAGGAATAAAAAGAGAAATCAAGGAAGCACAACAACGAATTGGATCAGATTGTTTCAAATTGTCCCTCTAAAGGTGGTGAGGTGTGCCAGAACATATCATCATGCACCCGCCGAGGCGGAAGAGCTGATATGAGAAGAAAGCGTGCTCGTCATCTCCAATTTAGTTGTGTAAAGAAGAGAAGAGGAAAAAAGGGAAAATTCGACCAGGAAGGGGCCTTGATAAAGGACTGGGCTTGGGCGGCGGTGGAGTTGCGGGAGAGTGCCGAGGGCCCGTGCCCCTTCCACCTGATGCACCTGTATGACGGATCAGTGTCTTAGGTAATCAAAATGGCCTGCCGTGTATGGAGTATCCACACATTATGTGATAAGACGATAAGACTAAGACGGGGACAGGCACCGGCTGGGCTGTACTACAAGGTCGGGAGTTGAGCCGAGACCGCTGTTTACAGCGCGGTTAGAGTAGCTCGGCCACTGCACCGCTCTGTTCACTCGGGTCAGATTCCGCCTGTTGACAGGAGCGGGTGTACGCCCCCCAGCCCCAACCCCCAGCTCCTTATGTACCGCCTCCCCCCACCACCGACCGGTGCACGTCTGTTGCTTGTAGCTGGGGTAAGGTAATCCAAGGTACTCCAGTCCGTGGTTGTAAACTCCGTCTATTGTGGTATGTGATCCTCCTCCCACCACCGAATATCTCGGACCGAACACCGGGGACAATCCCTATATGGTCTTCAACTCGCCTGCACTTCTCGCCCGTCAACTCTTCGAGCGACAAACACTACATTAACCGATTGATTAATTGACCTATTCGTTGTTCATAGGTCTGTCTGTTGTTACGCTAGTCGCCATGTCTCTTCCAGTATTCCGAGGCACAACTCGTGCATTCCGTTGCTTGCCGAGAACGGGTCCTCTGCCCTGCGGCACTGCAGTTGGCGTGAAGAGGTTGATCTCGACAAACAGCCTAGAGGGTCAGCAACGGGTGCGCATCACTGCTCAATTGCTTCCAGATAATATCTGTGTAGCTCTGCTGACTCTGCAACTCTAGCTCCTGTCTGCCAATCTTCAACAAGCCGACCCCGCCGTCTACGACATCATTGAAAAGGTACGAATCCACCTCGGCCGATACTTGCCACGCCACCAACAGACAATACCCTTAACCATGTCGTTATGCTATGCTACGCAATGCCGACAGCTCCCGAATCGAGCGCAGTTGCTGACCTGCGCGGCTTGTAGGAGAAAACAAGACAGAAGCATTTCATCAACCTCATCCCCTCCGAGAACTTCACCTCCCAGGCTGTTCTCGATGCTTTGGGCAGTGTTATGCAAAGTAGGCCCTTCTCCCGCCAGGCCTCTTTCACCCCAGCCAAGCTAACATGGTTGGCTAGACAAGTACTCCGAGGGCTACCCCGGCGCAAGATACTATGGCGGAAACGAGTTCATAGATCAGTCAGAGCGTCTCTGCCAGCAGCGCGCTCTGGAAACATTTGGCCTCGATGCGAAGCAATGGGGTGTCAACGTTCAAGGTGCGCCTCCCTCTACCTTGACTGCCTTGCAAGCAGTCGCGTCCGTAGACCGTCTCTAATTCTTACCGCAGCTCTTTCTGGTGCTCCGGCCAACTTGTATGTCTACTCTGCCCTGATGGACACTCACGACCGCCTCATGGGCCTGGACCTCCCCCACGGCGGACACTTGTCGCACGGCTACCAGACACCGACCAAGAAGATCTCGGCCATCTCCAAGTACTTCGAGACGGTCCCCTACCGACTCGACGAGACCACCGGCCAGATTGACTACAACAAGCTAGAGGAGTTGGCGATGCTCTACAGACCCAAGGTGATTGTTGCGGGAGCTAGCGCCTACAGCAGGTTGATAGACTACAAGCGCATGCGCGAGATCTGCGACAAGACCAACGCCTATCTCCTGGCCGACATGGCTCACATCTCGGGTTTGGTTGCCGCCAAGGTTATGCCCGGCCCCTTCGCCTACGCCGACGTCGTTACGACCACCAGCCACAAGAGCTTGCGAGGACCCCGTGGCGCCATGATCTTCTTCCGCAAGGGCGTGCGCCGGCAGAACGCCAAGAAGGAGAACGAGATGTACAACCTCGAGGGTCCCATCAACGCCTCCGTTTTCCCCGGCCACCAGGGAGGTCCTCACAACCACACAATCACCGCCTTGGCCGTCGCTTTGAAACAGGCCCAGGCCCCCGAATTCCGCACCTACCAGGCGCAGGTTCTGGCCAACGCCAAGGCGCTCGCCCAGAGACTTGGTGCGCCCAAGGAGAAGGGAGGCTTGGGGTACAGCATCGTGTCCGGCGGCACCGACAACCACCTTATCCTGGTGGACCTGAAGCCTCAGGGTATTGATGGCAGCCGTGTCGAGAGGGTGTTGGAGCTCGTCGGCGTTGCCGCCAACAAGAACACGGTCCCTGGCGACAAGTCGGCGTTGGTGCCCGGTGGACTGCGCATTGGTACGCCTGCCATGACGACGAGAGGGCTTAACGAGGAGGACTTTGGCCGCGTGGCCGACATCATCGACCGCGCCGTCACCATTGCTATCCGGGTCAACAAGAGCGCCAAGAAGGCGGCCGAGGAGAAGGGGGAGAAGAAGCCCGGTCTGCTGAGACACTACATGGAACATCTCGGTGACGGAGAAAACGACCCTGAGATTGTCCAGCTGCGGTCAGAGGTGGCCGACTGGGTGGGCACCTACCCGCTGCCTTGGGATGTCCACTCCTCTTGAGCGATAGAGAGGCAGGGAGTAGTACTATGAGGGAGGAATGGTCGGTCAATGGAACAATCCTCGGGGGGGCACCAGGCGATGGCTCTGGTTCCTCACGGCGTTTAATGGGGGCCTTTGTGTTATGAGACTGTGCGAGAGCGATTTGTGTCATGATCCTCTCGGCTTTCTGTTGCAATTTTTATATAACGATCACGGACTCTTTCTCCTAGTCTCATGGTGCATGTATTATCCGGGAGGCCAATGTGTACGTACACATTAACTTGGCATCCATGACAAAAACCTGACCACCCTCAACGAGATAGGGAAATATCAAAATTCGCCAAAGCAGCGCTTGCTTGCACCTCCTCATCGATTAGGGACATGCTATGCCAGCTTGCAAAAACAAAAAACAAAACAAAACCCCTTTGAACTATTCAAAGGTATCTATCAAAAAAGGCTTAACCCTAACCCCAAGAAACAAGAACCGTTTCTTCCCAGCCATTGCGTCGCTGTCTTCCGCTTTCGCTTTTGGTCCCCCTCTAACATCCCTCCCTATCCCATACCCGTTAACACTCTGGGAACATGTCCCGAACTTCAAGCCTGCTTGGCATCCACGCTGTCGGGCTGGTTCGCGCCACGCACCTTGACAGCGGACTCCCTGGCGTTGACCTTCTCGTAGTACTCCCTCAGCTTCTTGTTCGCGCCCAACGCTTCGACGCCGGATTCCTCGACGATGGCGTGCAGCACCGGCCAGAAAGCAAAGTCCGCCAACGAGATGCTTGGCCCCGCGATAAGGTCCGCCTCGGCCGCGTATCCCTCCCAGATGGCCAGCTCCCGCCTCAAGAGCCCGATGTCGCGCTTCGTCTTCTTCTTCTTCACCGCCACCTCCTCTTCCTCCTCAATGTTGCGTTCCGGCAGCCGCCGCCACTTGTCGAGAAGAGAGAGGCCTTGCTGGAAACGGGTGAAAACCCTTGCGGTGTCGGGCTGTGGTCCTGCTGCCGCGCCGGCCTTGCCTTGGGCGTAAACTGCGTCAAGATACAGCATAATGGCTAGCTCGCCCTGCACCGTCGACTTTGCGGCGTCATTGTCGACGAATCTGATCGGCAACGACTCGGGTACAGCGGGGGCGTCCTCGGCGCTCGGGTCGCCCCCTTTCCAGTTGAACGACGGCGACATGCTACCTTTCGCGTACGTGATGCCGTATTCGGCCAGCATCAGGGCGATGCGCATGTTGACGACGGGATCGGACGAGGCGCAGAGACGAGGGGAGTTGCTCATGTGGAGCACGTCGAAGCCCTTGCCGTAGTGCTTGTCCCATTCGAACTCGGTCGAGTGGTTCTCCGTGCCAAAGGCTTGGAGCATTCTCACGGCCTCGGGGGTCTGCCCGTTCACAACGGCGTGTGCCTCCTCCCTCGTCTTACCGGTGGCCCCCTGGCCCCAGATCAAGGTACTATCCCGATCCAGGAACGTGCCAATCTGCCTGAAAGTGAGGGAGATGCGCCCGCCGGAGAAGGCCAGCTCCGGGGCGGTCTTGTCCCGGTCCGCTCTCTTGTCCTGTCGGATGGCGTGCAGCCAGCGCATGTTGGTCACCAGGCCCATGCGGTACAGAGAGTTGTGCGGCAGCTTCGCGCGAGAGATCTTGCGCTGTTTCAGGTCCTCCCCGGATGGTGCTACTTCAGTGCTGGACGGGTCCTTATCCCGCCTCTTGGTCCTGAGCACCATGGTTCGCTCGGCCCCCAGGCTGACGTTGGCGATGTACGACCCCTTGACGATGTCCAGGGTCTTGTCGCTGTGCTCGGAGATGTAGTCGGTACCGTCGCGGTAGAACTGGATCAAGGCATGGTTCAGCGGGTGGCCGAGCTGCTTTTCGACCTCGGCCCTGATCTTCTGGACCGTCGGCGAGAAAGGGAGCAGAGGCGGCGACTCGTCGGACGGGTGCCGGTAGACTGGCGCGCTCCCGTCGTCTGCCACCTCGCCTTGGACGGCTACCAGCCGGGGGACCTCGCCGCCCTGGTGGGACATTCTCTGCCAGAGAACCTCGTCTCTCACTTTCTCAAAGATGTCCTCGGCCAAGGGGGCTGGGAGGATGTTATAGATGACGGCCGTGTCGCCCTCGCAGAGAGGCTCGCTGGCCTGCGGGGGGGCGCCGTTTGCATCGACTTGGTCGTCCATGCTTGCCTGCTCTTCTGCCTGGTCAGGGTTCGCGTCTGGCTCCATTGACTCCAGCTTGGGCTCCGATTCTGTCTTGGGCTGCGATTCTGTCATAACCTCCGGCTTCGGCTCTGGCTTCAGCTCTGTCTTGAGATCAGACTTGGTTTCAGTCTTGGCGTCAGGCGTCGAATCGGGCTCGAGTTCGAGGTCGGATGCAGAGGACGTCCTCTCGTCGGCGGCTGACTTGAGGATCTGGGTTTCCTTTATAGCACCTCTCTCCGTCCTCGTAGCCGAGCTAGGCTCTGGAACCCCCTTGCCTGACGGTTTTCTCAAGGCTTCTTTGTCTCGTGAGTCACGCGCGGTCGCTTTCGGTGGCAGTGCGGCTGGGTCAACCTCCAAGGGGTCGGAGATGGTTGCACTTTCAGAATCACCCGTAACATTGCCAGACGGCGAGCTCGAAGGCCCGCTTCCCGGGCTGTCGAGTGAAAGTCTGGCCAGTTGGTTCGCGATCTTTACCTTGTATGCATCAGGCGCGGGGGGCACGTTGCCATCGCCGACGTCAGCGACCCTTTTGGGTACGACGGGTGACGATGAGACAGACTCCCGAGTGGTCTTGGGCTGCAGCTTCTCAATGACAGTCTCACTATCGTCAACCTCGCAGCCGGTCACGTCAACGAGGCTCCGCATGGCACTGGTCTGACGAATATCAGAGCAGAAACCGCAGCAGTTCTCCACCACGGTGATGGAGTACCCGAACTTGGCAGCATCCATGGCCGTGGCGTAAACACCAATGTTGGCAAGTGAGCCACAGATGTAGAGCTCATGCACGAACTTGACGCGCAGGGTCTGCAATAGCTGGCCAGAGGTGAAGGCCGAGTAGTGAGACTTGACGAAGACGACGTCCCTCTTGCCGATGGCTGCTTTGATGGCGTCGGGGAAGGCAGCGCCGGGAGTTGCCGGGCGAACGATCTCGGGGCCGGGCTGGCTAAGGAAGGCCTCGGGATCGGCGTCCGAAGGCTCTTCGGGGTCCGGGGCTGTGGCGGCAGGCGTCGGTCTCCTCCGCGTGCGCGACTCCATGGCTTTGGGCTTCGGCAAGGCATTGGTGGCCCAGATGGGCTCGGCGGCGGCAGAGCGGAACTTGTCGAACTCGGTGCACACCCAAATGATGTCGCCAACCTTGCGGAAAGCCTTGACCAGCTCGAGGGTCCGAGCAACAAGGTCGTCATGGTCAACGACGGGAAGGACGCCGTCGGTGGACAGGAAGTCGTTTTGGAAGTCGACTAGCAGCAGACCCTTGCGGGTGGGTAGCGTAGGGATGGCGCTCACGTCAAAGGGAAACATGTCGGTGGGAAAGGAGGGGAATGGCGGTGGGGGCAAGGAAGGCTTGCGTGCTGGGGGCTGATCCGAGCCTTTGGCCTGCTGGCGTTCGTTGGGCTGCGACATCCCACCTCGCCTGGACGGCAGCATGAGATGGGATATGCAACGGTTGGGATATGGTCCCGAAGGCGCCGGGGGCAAGGAACCTGTTGATGTTCTTGTTTCTGCCAGGTCACCGGTATAGGCAGTGAAGGAATGGGTAGAGGCGACCAACAACAAAAGAGCAGGTATACGCCGGGGACGGCTACATGAAGGGGAGGCAATCAAAAATGAGAGAATAGCATGTTGTCAATCCTGTGATGTTGTGTGTC
>JASUDE010000055.1:0-29905 GCA_034509685.1 Colletotrichum cereale | reverse complement strand
TGTGTGTGTGTGTGTGTGTGTGTGTGTGTGTGTGTGTGTGTGTGTGTGTGTGTGGTATATGAGTGAGCGCCGGTGAGGGTGAGGGTGGCATGGATTACCTCGCACCCGCACGCATCTATTGTTTTCGCAAGTCTTCTCGAATCGGCTCTCGTCCGGGAGGGGAGTGGGTCCGGGTGGGTCCGTCAACGGAGGGGGCCGGGGGGGCGGGACTGGGAGGAAGTTTGTCTCTACTGCGTAGTGTACTCCAGAGTTTCCCCATCTAATCACCTACCTAGGTATCCGTAGTGTACGGTACATAGTGTAGAGTAGGTGGGTAGCTAGGTATTAGGTCGGTATATACTACAGGCAATGTCGGGTTAGAGATGGCGGGGATGATCGATCACCCGCCTGTGGCCGTGGTGACCATACGAAAAGCTCAAGCGTATTTGAACCCCGAATCCAGCATGTAGCACAATACATACATGTATGTGCCTTGTTCTTTGAGTCTCGTGTCTTCGCGCGTGTAGCCTGTACCCAAACTAGCAACAAGGGCCGTAACTGACTGACTGTTTGCGGCTGTCAACAACCAACCAACCAACCAACCAACCAACCAACCAACCAACCAACCAATCAACTCATACCCGGTCACTGCGTCCCGCCGCGAGACTCAACCGCCGACCTTCCATTCCGACCCATGCATCCAACCTTGGGCTTTGCCCCTCCAAACATGTAGCTTCCAAGGGCGGAGACTCGATGTGTAACACTACACCTACATACTATACGCAGTACACCCAATGCTCAGCAAAGTGTCTAATCGTGCCGTGGTATTTACGTCGCTCTATAGGTCTGCATTCTATGGTCGCTGTCGTTTCTTTGTTTGCTATTGTCGCCCTGCGCATCGATCATACACTCGATGCCATCCTGGTATGAACTCAATGTCATCTCGGCCACTCCCTTACAGCCCTCGACTGGGCCGTGCCAAAGTCGTGTGACTGCAAGACACATACTTTACGGGTCCGCCTCACCGACGCTCACGGCTATGGCCTGCATCTCTCCTACCGCTTCCTCAAAGGTTGGTCTCTCACGCACAATTGGGGTTGAGCAGCGAGTGTGCAGCTTCCGCAGCTCTTGAAGCGACTTCTGCCCCTTGCCATCCTCTTTTGTGACGTTGGCCAGCCCAAGCATGTCCTCTACGAGATGGCCAAATGCGAGCACTTCCAGCTTCTCAAAGTCGAACCCGTCAAGGTGCTCGTAGATTGTCGCCGCGCCAAAGTCGCCGACCAGAGCATGCCCGGTCTCGTTGAAGAGAATATTGTGGGCGTACAGATCGCAGTGGGAGACCTTCCGGCTGTGGAGGTGACGAGCAGCTGCGGCGACCCCGCGCAAGATTTCCAAGACGACCCCGAGAGACAGCAGCTTCCCCGTCTCGTAGCAGTCTCGAGTACAGGTCTGTAGTGAAGGCGGAAGGCCAAGAGTCTGGTAGTGAGGCGGAACGAGCTGCATAATGAGCCCGTGCTTCTCCGGATGGCCCTGGATGCTCGCCAGAGTGCTTATGAGGTTGTCATGGGAGCCTGCGGCCAGGCACGCGGCCATCTCGTCGAGAGGCGTTCCGTCGCTCGTCACCTCTCCCTTGAACAGCTTCACGGCGACCTGCTCCGCCGCAGAATCAGCCACTGTCCACCTCGCCTTGAAGATGTCGCCGGAAGCTCCGTGGCCGAGCAGGCTCCCGATCTCAAGGTCGTGCCACCCCACCTTGCGAAGTAGGGCAAGCTCTTCGTCAAGGCTCACGGCACAGCACGGGTTGCCCGCAACCGTTAGAAAGGCGAGCTCGGGCATCTCAAAGAGCCAGGACGGCAAGTCGGCCAAGTTGTTGGCGGACAGACGAAGCAGGCCGAGCTTACGGCAAGCCGACATTTCCTTGGGCAGAGTAGTTAGGCGGTTGCCAGCAAGCATACACTTCTGGAGACGCGAGCAGCGACCGATGTCTTTGGGCAGTGCCTCGATACGGTTATTGGTGAGAATGAGCCAGCGAAGCTTGGACGGCAAGGCGCCTTCCGGTATGGTCGTCATACCGTTGGACCGGAATGCCGCCATCTCAAGCTCGGGACATGCGGCGAGTTGCTCGGGGAAGACGGTGAAATGGCAGTCTGAGAAGAAGGCGATCTTGAGCTTGTGCAACTGGCCAAAGTCCTCTGGCAGGGTCGAGAGGCCGGTGCCTGAGAGATCGAGATGTTCGAGGGTATCGGCCAGGTCCAGGATCTCGCGGGGAAATCCATCCAAAGGCTCGGAGAGTTTGAGCTTCTGGAGGCCCTGGCTCCGATAGCCTCCGCTTCGAAGAGTTTCCAAATCTTGCATCGTCTCGATCGAGCAGGTGTTCGACGTTGGATGCGAGGGTTACCTGAGCCGTGGCCGGGCTCGAATGCGAGTACGCTTGGCTTGGAGATTGAGAAACTTGAAAACTGAAGATGTGCGGGCGGTTGTCAAAACCAACGTTCTTCAAAATTATTCCACCGAACGCGTGAGATCCATGAAATAGCAAGGCCAACTATGAGGTAGAGAAGGGAGAGACCACGGCGCTTGAGCCAGATAAGATAATGAGCACAGCCCACACTCGTCTGAGATGGGTCTCACTTAAAATTGATCCAACTAATGTCGAGTACACGTGTAACAAAGGCGATAAATAGTCAAGGGTGAAGGGTGAAGAATGACGGAAAGCCGAGACTTGTTCAGCCACAGACAACACATGGCAACGTGCTAATGAAGGGAGGCATGTTCACGACGAGATGGCCTCCCAGGCAGACGAGAGCCGCTAAGGAAGAGAGGACGCATACATAGCGAAGACGTTTGTATTATGTAGTTAAGTGGAACGAACGCCTGCTAAGTAAGTTGGTTTCCTAGCTACCTGTTAAAAGAAGTCAGCCAAATTCAACGAGGTGACAGACAGATGGAGACGGGGGGGATGCACCCCGGCGGGCTGCGATTTCATGGGGATGAACTGTCTTGAATCCGGGGTACCTACCTACTGGCGAACCGTAGGTACCTACCTACCTAAATTGGTACTCGAAGGTCGACCTCGACCGCCACAACAGTCAATCGGGTGGTCCGAGCTGCAATCCCAAATTTCTCGACCAAAGCGAAAGCAGGGGGTACGTACCGTTTCTCCGCGGCACCTTCCTGCGCGATAGCTGCAACTGCTGCACGCCCAAACAAATCTCGTTGGACCTCCTCGTCAACCTGTCGCCCTCTTCCGTCGCATCGTCGTCGCATCAACCAGTTCCCCATCTCCGCCGTGTCGCTTTCTCTCTCCCTCTTCATAGAACGCGTCTGTGACCCGCAACATCTAACAGTCCTCCTCTCGTGCTTCCGATCCTACCTCCCTCGCTCTTTCTCTCTCTTTCGCATCTCACGATGTCGACCATGCCTTCGCCCCCGGCGTCGACGATACCTTCGCCCCCGACATCGACGATACCTTCGCCCCAGACATCGACGACTCCGCTCAAGCGTAGCTCCGCCAGCGAAGATGGGGATTCGATTAGCAAGCGCCAAAAGACTGACACCTCAACCCCCATGCCCGCCGAAGTTGTCGACAGCGACGAGCCTTTGCGTCCCTACGCGACCAAAGTCACCATTCCGTCTCTCGACTACCAGGCGAAAAGCGGCCTCGAACGTAGTATCGGACTAGCACTGCAACATGTCGGCTTTGATGCTGCTACCCCTGAAGCCATGGAGGGCTTTCTGGGGACGGTAGAGACCTGTAAGATTTTGTCTCTCGATGCTCGTCATCGTCTGGCGTTCATGGGGCGCTAATCTTGCCTCTAGACATGGCCTCCTTTATAGAAGATCTCAAGCGCGTCGCCCTTTCTGCGCGGCGTGAGCAGCCAACACCGGCCGACTTCGAGTCCACTATGCGACGCTTCACCCTCAAGACCAAGGCGCTCAAGCCCCATGTCCGCCATCCCGTACCGAAGGCCAAGCTCGAGACGGAATACTTCAACCCATTGGTCGAGGATCTAGACGCTTACACAACTTTACCACTGCTCGGTGAGGAGCTGAGCGGCAAGCCCGAGAAAGAAGCCAAGTCGTACATACCGAAATCGTTTCCCGATTTCCCCAGTAAACATACCTATAAGTACACCCCTCAAGAGGACGACAGCGGACGGGACCCCCAGAAGACGAGGGAAGAAGCAGCAAAGGCGTCCAAGCAGGGAGAGGAGGCCCTCCGGGGCCTGGTGCGGGCAGCAAAGGTCCGAAAGCAGAAGGAAATCAGGTCGTTGTCGGAGCGGGATCCCATGACCAAGGAGCGATACTCCCTATGGGCAGCCGCTATGGAGGGCTTTGTGAGAAAGGAAGGCGGCGCATCGGGCCAACTCGAGATTGCCGATCATAGCATGATTGTCAATTCGGATGCGCGCTATCTGCGCAGAGAGGTGCAGCGGCAAAGCAAGCGAGCCGCTGGCCAAAGCTAGTCGTCCGGCCAGGCGGGCGGTCGAACGCGAAACCACGGTGCTCCTCCGCCGGATGAGACCAAGAGATGAGACAGCGACGGAGAAACAGTGACAGAGAGACATCAACCATGGTTGGGTCATACATGTTGAATGATATCTACTTGATGGGCAAATGGTGGTATGGGCTGCGGCTACCATGACAGGAGGCCGCCAAGGTTCTTTATTCTGGAAAACGGGACATGCATTCAGCAAGGCGTTTGGGGGGGATCATCCGCAGGCTGCACAAGAGACTTTTGGGGAGGGTTCAGCACATTGGCAGTCAAACTTATACCGTCATGGGTTTCCGAGGCGTACCACACAGCGATGGCATAGTAGAGAGAGGACATCAAGCATGATGGGGTCTGCGAGCGAGAAACACCAGTCCCAATATGGGGCTATAACAGAGTTGAGATTGGCAGCACTCATCAACAACTCGAATGCGACGAGGGTCCATTTGGGTAAAACCGGAGTGACGCGTGCCCTTCCCTCACGAGGTTCGATGCGCGACTTGCTCTCTGGAGTACCGTGTCCAGCTGCGTATAGCACTGAGAGAGAGCCGACATCGAAAACAGCTTGCGGCCATGGGTTTAAAAAGCATGCATCGCAGGGTTTAACAGACGGGAACATCGCAGATAGGTCTTGAAAAAGAGACGAAGGGGAAACAAAACAAAGACGAATGAAAAAAAACTTGTTGCCGACCCAAGTCCCATTCTGCAAGAGCCCCTGCAGCGAGTGACATGCAACTTCCGTCTGGAACAATTCGCGGCGGGTCCCGTCAGCCTCGCCGGCCCATGCGCAGCCACGGTCGTCTCCCATTGGCTTCAGCCCCACATGGCCAACGCAAGGCTGCATCGCCCCTTCCCACCTGCCAGGCCCTAACCGAAGTTGCCTAATTTTTCCCACCCACACCCAAAATCCGGAAATCTCAGCTCAAGCTCCCAAGGGTCAAAGGTGTGACGCTCAGAATCAACTCCAACCTTTCTACCTTTCCCTAACCACTCAATCGACCTGATTGCCTCATTTCCCAATGGCTGAGCAGTTGATTCTCAAGGGTACCCTCGAGGGCCACGTAAGTTGCTGTCCCGTCGTCTGCCCGCACGCCGTTTGCGCTCGCGCTGTCGCTGGCGTTGGCGCTGACGCTGCGATTCGATTCGATCTTTTGGGCAATTTTCGCAATGGCTGACGGTTGATGCTTTTTTGCAGAATGGCTGGGTCACCAGCCTGGCTACCTCCATGGAGAAGTACGGCTACCATTTCCCCTCTACTCCTCCTTCTCCTCCTTCTTCCTCTCTCATCTACGAATACTACCGGCGATGTTCTCGACTGAAGATGAGGAATTTTCGAATTGCGGCATCCGATATCTAGTTCTCGACACGAGAGAGGGAGGGAAAGAGAGAGAAAGAGGACCGCGCGGGGTCGCGAGACACTTTGGGACACAGAACCACGGTCGCTAACACTTCGCCAGCCCCAACATGCTCCTGTCCGCTTCCCGTGACAAGACTCTGATCATCTGGAACCTCACCCGTGACGAGTCCCAGTACGGTTACCCCAAGCGCTCCCTCAAGGGCCACTCCCACATCATCTCCGACTGCGTACGTCTCTCGAACCCATCCGAACATCGCGGGAAACCCCCAGCTCCTGCTGGATCGTTGGGAATTATGGGCTGATGGGAAGGAATAGGTCATCTCCTCGGACGGCGCCTACGCCCTGTCTGCCTCTTGGGACAAGACTCTCCGCCTTTGGGAGCTTGCCACCGGCACCACCACCCGTCGCTTCGTCGGCCACACCAACGATGTTCTGTCCGTCTCCTTCTCCGCCGACAACAGACAGATCGTTTCCGGCTCCCGCGACCGCAGCATCAAGCTCTGGAACACCCTCGGTGACTGCAAGTACACCATCACCGAGAAGGGTCACTCCGAGTGGGTTTCCTGCGTCCGCTTCAGCCCCAACCCCCAGAACCCCGTCATTGTCTCCTCCGGCTGGGACAAGCTTGTCAAGGTAAGTTCGAGAATACCCACCCATTTTTACACGTCCCTTCTCTTTTTGTCTTCCCCTCTCTCGAAGGAAAACAAAAAGGAGGAGCCCCCCCAAACACTTCGACATGATGCTTTGCAACCAAAAGTATTTGCTACTTCAGAGCCTGTTCTTCAGGCCATGAGACCACTATTCACCAATGCACTGATCTCGCACACTTAAATCCATTTTTTGCCTCTTCAGGAACGTCTCGTAGCGGACCAGTCAGGCTAACAAAGCGGCAATTTCTAGGTCTGGGAGCTCAGCACCTGCAAGCTGCAGACTGACCACATCGGCCATACCGGCTACATCAACACCGTCACCATCTCTCCCGATGGCTCCCTCTGCGCCTCCGGTGGCAAGGACGGTACCACCATGCTCTGGGACCTCAACGAGTCCAAGCACCTCTACTCCCTCAACGCCAACGACGAGATCCACGCCCTCGTCTTCTCCCCCAACCGCTACTGGCTCTGCGCTGCCACTGCTAGCAGCATCATCATCTTCGACCTCGAGAAGAAGAGCAAGGTTGATGAGCTCAAGCCCGAGTTCACCGCTGTCGGCAAGAAGAGCCGTGAGCCTGAGTGCGTGAGCTTGGCCTGGTCCGCCGACGGCCAGACCCTGTTCGCCGGTTACACCGACAACTGCATCCGTGCCTGGGGTGTCATGTCGAGAGCATAAAGGGCGTGAAGCTCTCTTCTGTTCTCTTTCTGGGTTATGCGATGATGGTGACGATGTGTGGTGGGGAAAGGGCTCTGAGATGGTAGATCATGGCGGGCGTCCTAGGCTGGCTTCCTCGTTATGTCTTTCGGGATGCGCAGGGTCAAATCGATTTGTGAAAAAATTGGGGATGAGACTGCATTGCTGGCTTATAGGTAGCCTACGAAAGGACTCTGGACATCAACCCACGTAACGCCCAAATCAAAAGATCCTGGCAAACTTCAAAAAAAAGAATCAACCGTGTTCCTCGTTCCAATTATGATGTTGATTTGGTCAGCGCACACACCAACGGACCCCCCTTTCCAAGTGATGGTTGTCATGTTAGACTATGCGCGCATCCCATGCCCTTACCTTGAAGATCATGTACGAGGACGTAAAGGAACCACATGTGATGATGTACTAAGCAGGTTAAGGCCAGGTCAGGCCTGTGACCTTTACTTTACTACCCCTAGTCTCACTCGGTCAAGGTTATATCGAATCTTTTGTCAAATGCGGAGTGTTTTCTCGGGCCCAATCCGTGTAGACTAACAAGCCAGCAGCTGCTCGTTTCTTGGTTTGAGGCTACATGTATGTAGTACAGAGAAAAGATTTTGGCTACATGTAGGTAGTAGGTAGGATGGTTAAGAGGGGGGAAAGACAGAAAGGAAGTTTTACAAAGAGACATAGCTTATTTGGTGACGAGGTTGGACAACGAGTCGGGTTTGATGACGAGGACAAAGGCCGTCTTGGGATGGGCCTTGATAATCTCAACGATGAGGTCGATGTATCAGTCTTGTACCGGCTCAGCTCGCCAACCTTGAACTTGCCATTGGAAGCCTTGGCGGCGCAGTCACGGCCGGGGAGGTCGTAGATGACGACGCCGAGGATGTGGTCACATGAGACGTTGGAGATGGCGGGCGCGAGACGTAGGCAGAAGAAGCAGAGGCGGCCTGGCGAGACTGCCCCTTGGTCGTTGTTGACGGGGCAGCGATGGCCGCGGTGGCTAGAGTCCCGAGGGTGGCGGGCGTTGAGCTTCATGTTGGGAACTGGGTTCGCGCGGATATGGATGCAATGGTACTGATTCGATATTGGTGCCTTGTTGTTCATGAAGAGAGACCTGCACCCGCTATTTATATGGCTAATTCGGGTCAAGAAAGCAGAGAGCACCACGGTAGCCATGGCATGGCTCTCCAGTCATCTCAGAGCCCGTTGGCCAATGATTCAGGAAGAAGGCCCGGTGAGGATGGCAACTTCGGTCAGATGCCTCCGCTTCTTAGTGGAAATTGTTAAGGGGGCTCCTGATTGACGAAAGGGGCGGACTTGTCTAGCACGAATATTACGGCCAGCGTGCATATCAGATGAGTTGCAACATCAAGTTGACGAGCTACTCTAAAGGTCAACCCGTAATTATTCTGTAGCTTGGAGGTCGAGTTAGGCACCAGAGGAGAAGTACGCAGACAGACTAATGTCTGTTACCCTAGCGTATGGCCTGCCTCCGCTTCGACTAACTCAGGGGAGGTCTTCTATTGTTGATAAAACTGCGGCGGGAAACGGGACGGAGGACATCCGGGTTTGGGTTAATTGTCACCTCCGTATTATCTGCCGTATGTGTAAACTCTTTGTAAGGAAGAGAGAACGTCTAGATCAAATCCCGAAGACCCAGGGGCGTCAAACAACAGTCGAGACCACAGAATATACACACCGAGGACGTAGGAGTCATGCAACCTATTCGACCTACGAGACGGTTCTACTCCTAACCCGTCTATTATGAAAGATATGCTAAGTACCCTATTCTATCCCTTAGTGTCGATAGATACGTTGTGTGGTTTAAGTATTCTTCGTCAGCGATTCAGCGAGGACGCACCGAGAGCAAAATCTACGTCTCTGCCCTCATAGTGCCATGTGAGATACCGCGGGAAGATGGCCATGACAACCGTGGGCTATACACCCAGAAAGGCACGCGTGAGTTGCCTACCCATGAGGAACACAGTGTTGCGGCCCATGGTCGTGGTCGTCTCTTTAACCGCCGCTACCCCAGATCGACAGCCAACGTCGAGTGCCGGTGCTAAGCTCCAATTGTCCTTGTGTCAGGCCCAATTTCCCGAGTTTGGCTGAGCGCTCTGACAGCCCCGGCAGGTAGTTAACAAGCTCTTAGTGGAGGAGATGTCATTCGTTTGCGCTAAAGGTCACGATGTCGAGGCACTTTGTCGAGATGAAGCACACCGCGCTGCTCGACAACATTGGGAACGGTAATCATACCGCATAATAGACGGCTTCTACCAAGGGCCATACCAGCGAGCGACCCGCCAGGCTGCTTATAGGCAATCTTACGGCTCTTTTGAGCCGGTCAGGTTTACAATGATCAACTTGAGTTCATCACGAGTACTGCGGGGTAGTGGGCGCCGCGGACATTATAATGTATTGCAGTCTTTCTTCACGCAACGTGTCTACCAAAGAAAGATGCTGCCCAATCTTAGCTTCCGTCTGCTTGACTACCAGCGACTTATCCCCAAAATGGTGATTTGTGGTACCGAGCCGTAATACAAGACAGGATCATCATCTCTTCCGGCCTGTTCGAGCATACGGAGGGCTAGAGGAGCCAGACACTCTTCATGGTAAGGGGTAAAACTGCCAACAAGTGCCCGGTTAAAGAAACTCGACGAATGCTGTCAGAGAGAGCGCAGACAGATGTCAAGTGCTGCATGCTGCAAAGGTTGCCATATCGATCAAATCTATGGGTATCACCTGCCACCGTCTTCGATACTGCTCTGTGATCAAGCTGAGGCGTCACGTATGAGGAGCGGGTGCTCGAGGTCCAAACGCTCGCTCACAGCGTAAAATGATACCATTGCAGTTCAATTCGCTGAATATCATTTTTGGTCCAACTGCCCTTTTCTAGAGCCTTTGTTGGCCCCTCTATCTTGTATTTTACACCTGTGTCTCCGGGGACACTGTACCTCTCGGCGGCTATGAGGAATAGCTGTCTTGGCGAACAGCAACGTAGCGGAAGCAACTCAGAATGAGAATGGGATGAGACGCTGCTCGCGTGAAGGTTGCCTCCGGTTGTGCCGGGCTATCCCGTACCTCCTTACATGAAAGGGGGCAGAGAGAAGGGGTAGCCGCCGTTCTTGATGCGGAAAACGCTCAGGAGGAAGCTGTACATGAGGAAAAGGACGCCGCCCCAAGCCAAGACGGCGACCTGCTGTCTCTTGCTGTCGCCGATGCGAGGGACCTTCACAGTCAGAGAGATGGCGCAGAAAGCCAAAACACCGTCTGGACTTTGTTAGTTTTGGGGGGACCAAGCAGCCATTGGGAAAGGGAGGGCCATACAAATAGCGGCAACGATCTGCGTCTCCAAGCCGAACTGGTTCTGGAAGCCACCGGCAAAGTAACTGATGCCACCATGACCGTCTCCGGCAACGTAAGGGACCTTGCGGATGTGGTTGAACATGTGACCGCTGGTGAAGAGCAGAATGGAAATGAGACTGATGGCGGCCCACAGGTTGCGGTTCTGGATAATGGGGATGATGTAGGGCGAGGCAGTGACGAGGACGGTTCCGGCACCAAGAACAATGGTGGTGATGGAGATGAGGCGCATCCAGTTGATGGGACGCGACAGCGGGGGGTGGGGACGGTCGGTGAGGTGTCGTGTGAGCCAGGCATGGACCTGCTCCGCGGACTGAGGTCTGTTGCTTGTTAGCTTGCTCCACGAGCCACAGCAATTCCTGTAAGAGTCCAACTCACCCGCTAGTGAAGTCGTACTGCAGGGGATCCGCAGAAGGGACGGCGTGAGGTCCGGTGGTGGGCTGGAACAGGAGAAGGACGGGGGCGGTTTGGAGGCCGAGCTAGGTAACAGTTGTGTTAGTGCTTGCGTGGACGCAGCTGGCAATTGCTTCTTTGCGAGCACACATACCGACATGAAGATCTCGCGGCCGTCGGAGAAGTCCAGAGTACCGAAGAGGAGGCGCGACTCGGCCTTCTTGTCACCCTTGGTCCAGGTCTTACCCAGAAGATCCCATTCCGGCTGGAACTCCCGGCAAAGCTGGCAGCCGAAGCGGTTCTCGAGGGCAGTCAGAAGGACTGCGACGGTGTAATCGCGAGGTGCCGAGGTCAAGGCCTTGTAGCTGGTGTCGGCAAGCTTGATCGGGGACGAGCTGAGGGCCTTTGTGTGGTATTCTTGGAAGCGTTCCTCGGGGGTCTTCTTGGCTGCAAAAGCACCGGCAGCGAAGCTGGTCGCGACCAGTAGGGATCGAAAGAAATGCATTTTCGGGGGCCTGATTGTGGTGGTCGGGGGGGTAGAAATGGAAGGATGGTGTGCGGTGCAGAGTCCGTGGCCAATTGGCCTTTGAATTTGGTGGTGGTGAAGTTGGCGAACGTAACGAGTGGGTGCGCCTCGAGTGTGTTTGTCGTCGTCGTCGTCGTCGGGATCACACTGAACGATGAAGGTCCCGGTCAGTGGTGTTGAGCTCGAACTGGACAGCTCTCATCAGCGGTTGACAGCCCACAGTGGTGTGGGTCCAGCTTGGTCGAGTTGCGTTACAAACTGGGGGTACGTACACAATCAGCCGGTAGGGCCGAAGCTTGCCCGGAATCGGGAATTGTTTTGTCCCGTCCGGGGAAATGGTAGTTAGTCTCGTTACTTGTTCTTTGACTGTCTGAGAGGTGCGCCGCCGAAGACACAGTGGGGCAATGCTGCCTGGGTCCTGGAGTGGGGGGGTTCACACACCGTTGCGTTGACGGGCTAACCGTTTTTGGAACCATGTTTACCTCGCTGGACCTCCATTTCAAAGCCGTCCGCAAACACCACCCACCCATCAACCCTATCCCGACATCGACATCGACATCGCCAATCCCAGACGACACAAGTGCGGGCTTCAACGGTCTCGCGCTCTATTTCCAAGACCGAACATACTTCCACCTCCCTCGGTATTGGGACGTATTACTTCGCTGTTGAAGGCTGCCCAACCCAGCGTTCCGTCGCGCTTACGCGCAGAAACATACACACACACACGCAAGCAAAACCAACTCCCACAATGCCTTGCAAAACGAGGAACATGGACTCGGACGAGGCAAGTGATTTAAGCTCCAGGCAGTGCTACTCATTGCGACGGGACCCATTCTGACCATCTGTGCAGCGGATGGCGGCGGCTCACGAGCTGGAGATGAAGCACCAAAGACACATCCACATCGCCCACCTGATTGTCAAGGAGGAAGACACAAGAAGACAAAAGGTCACCAAACAGGTTCTTCTTGACGAGAATTCGACATTGCGCGAGCAGCTTGCCGAGAAGGAGTCTCAGATCAGCCAACTGTCGGACAAATTCGATCGGACACGCAGTGACCTAGACTCGCTGAAGGCGACAAATCGCGACCAGGAAACCCAGCTGAAGGCCCAGAGGAGGGAGTTTGACCACATCAAGGTTGGTTTACGCCCGGATCCCGGAGCCCCTGACGAGCTGTGCTAACACCGGAGGTGCCAGGCCGAACTCGAATCTCTCAACAGCATGTCCCACGAGTCGACCAAAGTGCTGGCTGAGAAGCTTACTCTATCCCGAGAGGTGAACGCTATGAAACCCGAACTAGAACACCTACGGTCGCAAGTAGCCCACCAACAAAACGCAATCGCCGAGAAGCTAGAACTGGAGCGTCAGCTCAACATGGTTGAAGTCGAGCTCGCTGCCGAGAAACGAGCACGAGAACAACAGGCGGCCCGGGCGGAGGGCGACAGAACGACCGAAGACGAGCTGCGACGCAAACTCAAGGATGCCGAGAAGAAGTTGATCAACGAGAAGCGCGAGAAGGAACAATTGCAGGAAGAGCTGGAGACGGCCGTGTCCGCTGCGAAGGCGGGACAGGCCAGCTCAAAGGTAGAGCGCGAGCTGACAAAGAAGCTCCAAGAGCTCGAAAAATCGCTCTCGGCCGAGAAGCGGGAGAGGGAGAAGATGCGCAGAGAGAGCGAGGTCGCCCTGTCAGAGGCCCAGGCGCAGAACGAAATGCTCGAGCAACGTCTTGACACAGTCAAGACCAAGCTACGGACCACGCAGGAAGAGCTGAAGGCAGTCCGCGCGGAACTCGTCGCTCGGCCAGTGGCTGCGGCAACGTCGCAAACCGCCGCACGCGCTGGAGGCGCAAGGGCGCAGGTGGGCCGGAAACGAAGAGTCGAGGAACTCACCATTAACGACATGAGTATCGGAACTCCAGAAGACATCACTCGCGGCAGGCGCCCTGCTAAGAAGAAGGGCCTTGAGCAGACGTTGTTGGGCGAGAAGTCGCTGTTCTCCATTACGCCCTTCCTAGCCAAGTCCAAGACGCTTAACGTTGAGGATGCGGTTGCTGAGGAGGATGAAGAGCAGAACGAAGCCGATGTCAGCTATATCCCCCTTTCCCATCAGTCCCAGTCTCAGTCTCAGGAGGTTGAGGTTGAGGCCGAATCAGAGGCGGAAGTCGAGGCTGAGCCCGAGGAGGTGGAGGGAGCTGAGGAGGCTGAAGTACCAGAGGAGAAGCCTGCCAAGGCCACCAAGGCCAAGTCGAAAACCAAGGCTGGGGGCGAAGCGAAGAAGCCTCGCGGTAGACCCAAGAAGGCTTTGGCCGAGGCATCCACCAACATGCCCGTCCAGGTGGCTCCGGCTGCAGTTAGCAAGCCCTCGACCAAGGCGAGCTCATCTCTTGAGCAAGTGCCAGAAGAAGCCGAAAGCGAACGAGAAGAGGAGGGAGCGTCTCCGAAGGCCGCCGGTGTCGGCAAGAAGGCCACTGTACCTGCGGTTACCGCCGTGGGAGGAGGTGAGCAGGAAACCAAGAAGAAGAAACGCAAGCTTGGTGGCGAATCGGCGACCCTGTTCGACGAAGACGATGACGAGGTCGTTCCTGCTGCTACTAAGCGGCCCGGCAAGGCTGCTCTGGGCGCCGGAAAGGCCCTCGGCAAGACTCATCTGACCATAGTGCGCAACGCCGGCGCCTTTGGTAAGAAGACGTTCTCGCCGCTCAAGAAGGATAGAAGGGGAGTTGGTGCAAGCTTCCTGGCGTGAAAAAGGGACTTGTGTACCCTTGTAGTTGAAACTACATGCGCGTGAGGCTAGGTTGTGACTGGGTTTCCCGGCTTACGAGGAAGGCGTACAAGGGCATATAGGACAATGCATGGGTGGGCGTTTTGGGGGGTTGTTTTTGGTTTTCTGAACGAGGCCGGTGTGTACAGATAGGGTGGTTGGTTCTGATCAATTGAAGAGGCCCAACCGGCTTCACATCCACACGCCGATATTACTAGCGAACAATTGAATGAGCGACCGATCCAGTATGATGAGAACTAACCGATGGGAATTTGACTTGAGGTTGGAGCCGGTTGAGTACAGCCAGACAGATTAGACAGTCAGTCAGAGACAGACCCCCCTGTCGTGCTGTGAAAGGAGCTTGGACCAATCAACTTTCTCGGCCCAGCTTCATTTGCAGAAGCTTCACTGCAGCATCTTAGAATCTCATGCCTTGAGTCGTCTTAACTGAGGCAGCGATCCCCCCTCCACTCATTGGCATCAAGTGCCGACTTCTACTGCCGGCTTTCCCTCATACGTGTAAGTCTCAAAACCATCTACCCAGAGCATCCAGTGTGCAGAGAGAACCAATCCCACACACCATCCTTGTGTTCCTTGAATTTCACCACCCGCCGGCGCCATGTCGAAAGCAGCAGCATGCCGCGCTCTGTTGGGGGCGACGAGACCTCAAACATCTATAACCGCAAACCCAGGGTGCCTGCAGTGTCATATCGACCTCGCTGCCGGCCGCCAGACGCGGGCGTCTTCGTCCAGTTCGCGGTGGAAGATGAGGCAGGGCAGGGACATGTTTGCGCGTGAGGCCAAGGTTCAGGGGCTTAAGAGCCGGGCTGCGTTCAAGCTTCTGGAGGTACGAGTATCCTGCGAGCCCATATCCGTTTTTTGAACGTGATTATCTGACCTATATCCGCAGATGGATGCCAAGTACAAAATCTTCCGCAAGGGGCAGACGGTTGTGGACCTGGTATGTCCTCGCATGCGTGAACTAAAACACCAAACCCCCCCCCCCCCCCTTTCGTGAAGAAGACCAAAAAAAAAAAAAGAAGAAAAAAGGCTAATGTTTTCGAAAGGGATACGCCCCAGGCAGTTGGTCGCA
This sequence comes from Colletotrichum cereale, assembly GCA_034509685.1. Classification (NCBI taxonomy): domain Eukaryota; kingdom Fungi; phylum Ascomycota; class Sordariomycetes; order Glomerellales; family Glomerellaceae; genus Colletotrichum; species Colletotrichum cereale. Next base: position 14,597 of record JASUDE010000055.1, on the reverse strand, counting down.
GGTACGCATACCCCTTCCAGGCGCGAAAGCTCGCCCCGGCGTAGTAGTCCCGCCAAAAGGTTCGGGTTCATGACGTTTAGATGTGACGAAAAAAAAACAGGTCGCCGTTGAGCGGACGAAACCCAACGGCCAGATCCTCGGCATCGACATCATCCCAGCGCAGCCGCCCAAGGGCGTCTCGACGATCCAGGGCAACTTTCTCTCGCCCGACGTCCAGGACATGGTCAAGGAGTACCTGTCGAGGGCCAAGAGTCGAAAGCCATCATCGCCGCCGCCGTCGGCGGAGCATGAGCAGGACGGCGACGAGGACGATGAGGGCGCGGTGATGGGCGACAGACCGAGCTACATCGACATGGAGAGGGCGGCGTCCGAGACCACACCGGCGGAGGCGCCACCCAGTGCTGCTGACGGGGCAGAGGCCAAGAAGGGGCGGCTGGTGGACGTGAGTATTGTGCATTTCTCGACGCCTTTTTTTCTTTGATTTCTTGCATCAGCCCTTCACACGAGCGTGGGCTAACCGACACGGACAGGTTGTGTTGAGTGACATGTCAGCACCTTGGGACCAAACATCCGGCTTCGGCGTGAACAGTCTTAGTAATCCCTACAACAGGATGATGAACACGAGCGGCATGGCCTTCAGAGACCACGCCGGCAGCATGGTACGTATCGCACTGCCTCTCCGTCTCCTCGAGATCCGAGATTCGGCTTTTCCGCTGACACAAAGACCGACGAACCTTTAGGACCTCTGCGGCGCCGCGCTCCGGTTCGCCAACGACACGCTCAGGAACGGCGGGCACTTTGTCTGCAAGTTCTACCAGGGCTCCGAGGACAGGGCGTTCGAGAAGAGGCTCAAGACGCTGTTCGCCAAGGTCTTTCGGGAGAAGCCCGAGTCGTCGCGCAGCGTACGTTTCCCCCCCAAGACCGACCTGACCCGACCCGCCGTCAAGTTCCGACTTTTTGTTTTGTTTTTTGGGTCTATCGTTGACATGAATATGCAGGACTCCAAGGAGGCATATTTTGTGGCACTCAGGAGGAAAGGTTACGTGCAGCTGGAAAGGGACGAGGCGTTGTAGTCCAGCTGTGGTATACGAGGTTATTTATGGGAGGTGTGCTACGAGGCCCAGTCTCAAGTCTGTAAAATCTCTGCTCGAAGGAACATCAACGGTGATGCAATAACGCGTTTCACTTCGAGAACATACACATACATGTACACCATGTACACACATGTGCGAGCATCACAGACGAGGGTCAATTAATGTGTGAAGAGTGTGAAGAAAAACCAGCCCAAAGGCCGCCCAAGAGATGCCATTCGACGCCGTGCGAGAGTTCGTAGTCGTCAATTCTTTTTTGGATACCTAAACACGCCAGTACCATGCAGAAAAAGTTCCCTGTAGAGCACGACGGATGATTTTCATCCCCGTCGGCATACCATAGCGTGTCCACCAACGCGACGCGAGCGCGCACGACCAACACCGATAGTTTTTGTGGTAGAGATCTGAACGATGATGGTGATGACCACCAACGCTTAGACCTTGAAGCCGCGAGAGCGTCTGCGACCACGGGCCTTCTCGAACTTGCGGCCCTTGGACTCGACGTAGGGCTTCTGCAGAGGGGGTCAGTATACGTTCCAGGGCCGGGAGGCGGCAGTAGCGTTAGGCAAGAGGGGATGGTGCGGACCTTGTGCTTGTGGGGACCGAAGCCGAAGTGCTTGACGGCCTCGCGCGAGTTCTTGGGTCCGCGGAGCAGCAGGGTGTTGCTGCCGGTGGGGGCGCGGAGCGCAAGCTGGTCGAGGGTGATGGCCTCGCCGCCGGCGGCAATGATGCGGGCGCGGGCGGTGGCGGTGAAGCGCAGGGCGGCGACGGTCAACTTGGGGACGGTCAGGAGACGGTTGTCGTCAGTGACGGTACCAACGATGACGATGGTGCGCTTGTCCTCCTTGTTCAGGTTGCCGACGATGCGGGAGATAGAGACGGGAGGGCGGTTGATGCGCGACATGAAGAGGCGGCGCAGGACAACCTTGTTGAAGCTGGCGTCGGTGCGACCTGGTATGAGATGTGAGCACAAACCGTCTTCCGGTTTTCATGTGGGGGAATACACGCTGGCAGGTCATGCTTGTGTTCGTGTTTGTCCTGCCAGTCAAGGGGAAAACGTACGGGTCAGGAAGCGGTAGAGCTTCACCAAGAGCTTAAGGTAGACATTGTCGCTCTTGGGAGCCTTGCGGTGCGTGCTGCGCACGTGGTGGCGGTCGAGATCGATACCTATAATCAGGGTGAAGAGCCCATCGTCAGCCTTTTGGTTCAAGCATGCTCTGAATGAGGCGGGAGTCCATCAATCCGTCGACCACCTAGGAACAAGAAAGCCTGCCCACAACTCCCCGCAGAGCGCAGGAGAAGTGGGAGCAGTCTCTTCTTTTGGTGGGAGGAGAGGATCTTTTTTTTCCGCGCGCCCAGTTCGCAGAATAGCAACAGCAGATTCAGTCCACAACCGCTCTCCAAGACGGTCCCTTCGCGGAGGAGGGACCGAGAGAGAGAAGCAGGTGGGAAAGAATCCGCGTGCACATTCCACTCGCATGTAAAGGCTTGGAATGGGAGTTCCTACGTACCCATTTTGTCGAAAGACTCCCGAAGTTGGCGAACTGAGTCAAATGGGCGGCCGTGATGTTGTCGTCGTGTTGCGAAGGGGGAAACTTTCAAAAGATTTCCGAAGTGGGATACCACAATAACGCCCCTTCCTTCCCGCGGCAAAAAAAATAATCCTGCTGTGTGGGCTTAGGGCAAACGGCAGGTGGAAATGAGCCAATCAGATCGTTATTATCCGAGTGGATCAATGAATTTCCCGGTGGGGCCCGCTAGACCGAGGCTGGTCCGGTCGGGGTGGGCTGGATTCGGAGCTGCAGCAGCCGCAAGCACGGCGGACCCAGTAGGAACCCCCCCTGCCAGGATTTGGTCAGCAAGGTTTCCCTCCTTGGTGAGAGCCAGGTGTGCTGCATGTGAAGATCAGGGAGCCTCATGCCAATGAACGTGGTGACTGCCTATAGTGGCGAGGGGAGAGAGCATCAATTAGAGAGGGGTATAAGCTTCGGAAGGGTCGTCCGTCAGCGCGTCGTAGACGTGTGTCATCAAAGTATGGAATGCAAAACATAACCGCTTTCCCGACGTGCAAAGAGACTCGATTCACGTCTTGTATTGAGGCAATCCTTGGTCTATCTGGACCGACCCTACAACACCAGTCCGTCCGAGATGCCGGTGTGCAGTGTGCAGGCTCAGCCCTCCAATGCTGTGTATGTGTGTGTGTGTGTGTGTGTGTGCAGGTAGCGGAAACCCTTGCCAGTCCTGTTGAATGCTCGAGCGAGTCTTGTTGTAATACATTATAAAAACACTGATGGATGCTTTGCCGGGATGGAAACCACAACCCGGGGAGGCAGTCTTTCTGCCTCGCTGCAGCCCCAACGGAGCCACTGTCTAAGAATAACCTAACCTCTCCATCTGCATCCTTTTTCCCCCCTTCATAATCCCTCCGCTCGAAGCCCCTTGGCTGAGCCGAGAGGAATCCTGTAGAGTAAGTTTTGCGACGCCTTCCACATCACATGGGCGTCTCAGAGTCGGCCTCGGGCTTGAGAGAGACCAAGAAGTCACGGCATAGTTCGAAACTGAGCCAGCTGGAGGCCATGCTGGGGGCGACCTTGAGCAGGTTAGGGACGATGCCCTTGTACATGCCCTTGATGCCCTCCTGGGCAACAATGACCTTGACGGCATCAGTAATGGACTTGTACTGGTACCCCATGCCCGTCATGGTGTTGATCTGGAATCTTCGGCGCAGGACGTCGCTGTCATCTTTGTCAACAAGGGTCAACATCGGCTGTGCTTTCACCGCAACTTACAAAGGGTAGGTGCAGGTCTGGGCAACGGCACCAGAGATGGCACCGGCCAGCAGTTTCCGGACAGCGCTGGGGTTTTTGTCGCCCTCAGGGGTCAAGTACTTGCGAACCCATTCGTAGACCATAAAGTTGAGGCCGACCTGTCCATGCAACATCAGAGCTGTCCGCACTGTTATGTTTGCCTGTGGGGGAAATAACTTACGTAGGGAGCAACACCGGCAACAGTGGGAACAATGCCTCGGTACAGGGCAGAGACACCGCCCTCGGTCTTGTACATCGTGGTCATGGTGGCCCACATGCCGGGGAGCTTCTCGGATCTGGGGCCCAGCTCGGCAAAGGACGCAGACTGAATGGACAGTCGGGTGCGAACAATGTCAAGCGGGTATGTGAAGAAGACGGAGGTGATACCGGCCATACCGCCACAGGTCAGGCGGGCGAGTGGAGAGAGGTCTGCATTAGGGGTCGACTCAAAGATGCTCTGCAAGCCATTAGCCCAGGCCTTCACACACGGGTGTGTGCAAGTCGCACAAGTCGCACAAGGCATCCGGGGCTTGCAAAGGAGCCCGGGAACCAAAGAGACTGGTACTCACCCTCTTGTAGAAGTTGTAGCTGCCGAATTGAACGGCAGAATAGGGCACAATGCGGACGCAATTGGTTCCGTTGCCTCTCATGAAACCCCTCCAGCCTTCCTCCCTCCACATCTTTGCTAGACCCTGGCCGACGGATAGCTTGTAGGCATCTCTTCCAACACTCTGGATCTGAAAGAGGATCTTAAGTCGCTCAAGAGGCGAAACGACGGTTCGGGAGACGGCACCGGCAGCACCTCCGGCGCAGAAGGCTGCGATGACGGGCTGTGAGACGGTTTCGCGAAGGCGGACGAACTGGATCGGGACCGGAGACGGGGCCGGAGCAGCTGCGGCAGGGACTGCCGCGTTATTCGGGGACTACAAGCGGAGATCGGGCGTTAGCTACATGCTCTTGTCTTTCTATTCCCCTTCTCCTCGTAGTCGGGGCAAGAGCTGGAGAGGAGGGGAGGCGAGAGCCACGAGGGCTGAGGGGTGAGTTTGGACGTATGTAGGTACACTTACAGACGACATGACTTCAGACTCTGGTCAAGGAGCAGCGCAGGTGTATGGGTGTAATTGGTGCAGGCGCAGGACTCTTGGTTGACGACCACACTGCTGAACCTCTGAAGCCACCTTGTTGCTATGGCGTTGCTTGCATTTAAGGCTTCCGAGGGGGCGGTACGGGAGGAGTCGTGTGTCCAGAAAGTTTTGCAACTCCTGGGTAAAGACGGAGGAGCTTAGGGGGAGAAAGCGTGCTCCCAAAAACAAAAAAAGAATGACCCAAAAAAAGAAGATTGGAGGGAATATTTGTCAAGTCTAAGAGGAGATGGGGAACAGCGACGGCGGCATAATCGAGGGTGTGTTCGAGGGAGAGGGGGGCTTTGCAAGCATCAGAGGCGTCTCGTGGTCGAGTCGGGACGGTCAACGAGAGTGTTGTTGGTGGTCGAGTGCGTATCGCGGGTTTTTTTCTGGCCGAAGGTGTTCGTCAAGGGTGTCTCCCATATACCGCGGCTACGGCGCAGATCGACGTAGGGTCAACAACAAGGGCTGTACGGTACGGAAGAGAAGCTTCTTGGACGATGAGGACTGCGTACGAGCGCTTGCTTGGCGGATCGTGTATTTCTGCGAGTCGACAATAATCGGGTAGAGGCGCGCGTCGTGAGGGTCGGGTCGAGGGAAAGGGAAGAGTGGCAGATCGAGCCTCGCAGATCCCTGGAGACGAAAGTCGATGCGGTTGACGGAGGGGGGGAGGGGAGGAACCGGAAGACGGATAGAGCTGCGCTGGGGGAGGTGAACGGGTGGCTCGAGAAAAGTGGAAGTATTGCGCCGAGGCCTTTGACTGTGAAAGCAAGCAGTCAATGAGGGGTGGAAGACGAGGTCGCGAGAAGGAAGGAATCAGCAGCTGGTCGTGACAGACACCGGACGACGACGAAGACACGGACGCAGACGCAGATCAGAGATGAGATCCAGATGCCAAAACTCGGCTCCCTGTAATTACCTTGGTGTACCTACCTAAGGTACCTAGCATAGGTAGGGCCACGGGGCAGTCAGTGACAGTGGCACCAGTAACTCTCACTACCCAGGTACCTTGTCAGGTACCCACCTCACTAAGAAAGGTTGGTGCACAGTTGGCCTGCCACCTCTGGCTGGATGAAGAAGACCGTCTAGACGCAAGTACCGGTACTTCCGTACAAGGAAGAGACTCAAGTAACACACTGCTGGGAACCAACCACGGCATCCCCGTTGCCCGCCGACAGAACCAATTCCCAACCGAAAGGGCAGGCAGCCTTTGAGACGAACCCAGATAAATACGTCGAGTACCGTTACTTTGGGCTGATCCGACAAAACACAGTACACCGCCTAAGTAGGTACCTATCTATAGTACCTAGGTAGGCAGGTACTCGACAGACACACCCAGCAACTCCCAACCAGCTGGCCCCTCGGGAGTGCTCTCCGACTTTCTCTTCTTCACTGTTCTCCGTTCTCCACACCCATGACGACAACCCTGGAGAAAACCTAGGCCTAGTGACAGTACGAAGGATTGCTTGCAGTCTGACGACTATTCCCCAAGGATGCCAAGGGACACCAGAGCCCGCCTACTTTGCATGCCTGGCTTGTTGGCGATACTCGATTGCCCATGTGCTACGGGGTTGGAAAGATGAAAAAGGAAAAGCAACAAAAAGAAAAGAAAGGGGGGGGGAAACCCCCCAAAAAGGGATGGCAGATGACAAGACACAGGAAGCCACGAAAATCTCGAGGGCACACTCACGCGGAACTGACAATCAGCGCCATCCTTGGCTCGAATGCAACTGGCGGGTTTTAAACAGCCATCCCCCAAGAGATGCTGCGACACTTGGGCAGTCCCAAATACCGAAAACTTTGTAACAATGCCGCTCTTGTCGACCCCGTTTCCGTATCAGATACGGGCCACATCACACTTCCAACCAGGTATCCGTACAGGCGACATCTCGAGGTTGGCTTTTACCTAATCCTCATGTAAACCACCTACCCGTGACCGCTTCGTCTCAGCGTACGTAGGTAGTGTACCTACCTACCTACATAGTACATACGGAACAATCCTCAATACCACCTCCTAGGAATACCACTGACCACGTCATTGGGCGGTTTCTGTTATAGTCTCATTGTCCCCCTAACCGCCCCCGCAAAGTATTTTGCATGCCCCTCCCTCCCCGCAGGCTATTGCTAATCTCGTCCTTCAAGCTCCGGTCCGCCTTGCTCCCCTCGAGCTCGGCTTCGTCCGGGTTACATCGGAGCGAATTTACCGAATCCCCTCCCCCTTCCTCCCGACCCTCCGGATCGTCCCTATCAACGCCGACAAGGGCGCTTCTCTTGCTTCCGAAAAGGACGCCCCCGCCTCCATCTTCCCCGCTTCACCATCGACGATTTGGATTGTGCGAGTGAGCTTAGCTGCTGCTCGACTGCCTCGAGGAAGAAAGAACCTCGAATGTCTCCGCTCTCGTCAAACATTGACCCGGGTTGTGCCCTTTGGCAATCAGGCCTGTATGCCGACCTGATCCAGTAGCCTCTTCAGCCTGGCACGTCTTCGTCTTCATCTTGGATACTCTACACCTACACCCAACTCACCCTGCATCGAGGACAACGAGCGAGACATGCCTTGAAGAGAAGAGGGGACCAGGTCCACACCATAGCGAACTCACTTAATCTCCACGAACCAAGGAGACGCCAGGCCGTCTCCCATGGGCCGATTATCAAGTACAATAATAGCATTGTCCACAGCAGCCTGCCCAACGTGGCGCGATTCAGAAATACGGGCAAGCCCAATGTTGTGCCGGACGGCCCATCCTGACGGAGGCCACGCCTGACGGGGTGGGGAAGGCGAATTGGGCAAGAGTCTATCTTCCCCACGGCGTCGTTATGGCCCGAATCTTCACCGCCTTCTCTAGGAGCTCGTCAGCGAGTGCTGACGACGCCGGTTTCCAAGAGCAAAAAGCTGACCAAGACAATGGTATTCGACACCGACCGTCCCGCGGCTCTTGCGTTGCACCGCCAATTGAATACTCGAACACGAGGGCGTTTGTCTCCAGTCCATTGAGGAGTAGTCTCCGAACTTGTCACGCCAAAAGGCTGCATGAGCAAGTGCTTCTGCAAAGACCTACATTCAATTTCTAAACTACTATAGGGATAATGCTATCAAAAGGCCGCCTGCCAAAAATCATGCGTCGTCTCGAGCTCGTCGCCGAATGGGGGAGGGAGGTGGGGGGGATCCCGCCGGTGGTCGATGTTCGGGTGTGCCTGGCAGCGCGAGTGCTGCCTTGCGTCGAATGGCCCAGGCCTCGCGTACGGAGCTCGAACAAGCCGAATCGGTCGCATCGAGCCTAAAAAGCTCCCAGAAGGTGAGGACACTTTACAGATCCAGGTTCAAATGATAAAAGAGGTGGAACCGGGAGAGAAAATCAGAAAACTTTTGGCATAGCCGTGCACAACCCGACAAGAGAAATTGCCAAGTATACTTATCACTCCGCAGCAACATCCAGGTCGTCATGGGCAGGGGGAGGGCTGTCCAGGGCTACGATGTCGGCAAGGTCAGTTTCGTCTGCGAGCAAAGTCTGCCGTTGGGGACAACGTACGCTTTCTGTCGTCACCGTTGGTACCGTTCTCGCGGGGTTCCCGGTCGTCGCGGTCGTCCTTGGGGTCCCGGTCACTTTTTCCAAAATCAGCCTCACTTGCTCGTCTGTTTGCATTGCCTGGCGAGAGGTGAGGGGGAACGGACCGTCGGTCAGGGCTGCGGGAGCGCTCGCGAGTGTCGCGTCGGTCGCTACGGTCGTAGTCACGGTCGCGGTCGCGGCGGTCATCCTTTTTGGGGGAGTAGTCGCGGGTGCTGCGGCGGGGAGAAGGAGAGCGGCCGCGACGAGGAGAAGAGCGGCGAGGAGCGCGCTCACGATCCCGACCAGAGTCGAATCGCCACGACGCACTAGGAGGTGTGCGAGCCCACTAGAGAAGGCACATGGTCAGCATGGTGGAAGGCCCATTGAGCATGGAAGCGCGGGTGTTGGTTGCTCACCTCGATCTTGAGAATGTCGTCACGGCCGATGCGCTTGTTGTGCATCTCATGGTAGGCATCGTCAGCGTCGCGACGGTCCTCGTACTCGACGAAGGCGAAACTGACGGAAAGAGGTCAGACTTTGAATTGGGCGCGGATGGGACCAATGGTGGAGGAGAGAACTCACAGTCTGCTGGAGGCCGAACGAGGTGCAGGGATGTCGCAGCGGACAAGGTGTCCATAGCTATCGTCGAGTCAGAACGTCAGCATATCGATACATACATACATGGGGAACCGGTTTGGTCATTCATGGACAAAACGTCGGCCGTCGTCGGCAGAGCAGAAAGCTGCTGGTATGTTGGAGCGGCCACGGGAGCGCTGGCAGGCCACGGGGGCTCGGACGACGGGCGGTGGGTTGAAAGGCAGCCGGAGCGAACGAGGATAGGACGCATCGACGAGGGGGACGGAGGACGGAGGACGAGGGAAGCATATTTGATGCTGGAGGCAGGAGCAGCGAGTGCGAAGTGCGGGAGGACGGAAGCGGTGGTGGGCGGGGAGGCAGCGAGCGAGCGAGGCAAGGAGATATGATATCGAAAAAGTCGGAATGGCTCTCGCGTGCCGGGAAAACAGGACGGACGGAGGCATCGACGTGGGAGGTTTCTGATGTTCAGTTGACATACCGTTCGAATTCGTAGGCGAGGTCTCGGGCGCGAGTTCCGTGGCTGAAGCCGGTCACGTACAAGGTGGTGCCACCGCGCGACATGATTGCTGTGCTTGACTTGGCTTGCAAGGACAAAATAGAAAATGTGCAAGGAGATGAAGAAGACGTGCCGTCTCGTGATGGAGATGCAGCGATTATCAGGGCCTGATGGAGCAGAGCCGCGTGACGGGGAGGGGGGGAGTCTGTTTGTTTGGAGGTGGTTTTGGTGATGGTTTGAAGAGGAGAAGAAAGAGGTCGCTCGGACCGGCCTGGCGCGGCAAAAAGATTTTGGTACGGGAGCGAGCGAGCGAGCTTGGAGAGGAACGCACATACCCGCAACCAGTCTCGGACCCATTTCTTGACGCAGAATAAGCATGTTTGATTGGTTGTAGCACGACGGCGCTCGGAAATTGTGGTCACCGGAAGCTTACGTAACGGCGTCCACGCGCACTGCTCTTGACGATTCTCACTGGTCTTTGCCCGCCCCGTACAGTGGAATGTACGCTGGGTCCTCTCTCTCCGTATCTGGCTTCCAGAAGGCTCGAAACACGCTGCGCTGGCAGGTGCCTCCACTACAACGCCGTTTGAACATACCTACTATGTAGAAGGTACCTACCTCTACGGTCAGGTACAAGCAATGATACCTAACGGATTTGCAGCTAACGCCGGCAAGCAGCGCAAGCGCGTCAGGCACCCTCTTTGACGACCAGTCCTGCCATGTGTACATACCTAGGTACCTAGGTATTTTCCCATGCCAGGCATACCCGGCCCATTCGGGGTGCGAGTGATGTCATGGCAGACCAGGACAGGAAAGTTAGCATCCCTCTGGACGCCAAAAACAGATCCAAGGTGACCGAATCGATCTCACCGAGAATTGCAACACCACATCACACGCCGGCTCAAACATTACGTGTACACCACCGCCGCTGTGGGGATTGCATTGCGCCTCTTGTACCGTGTAGAGTCTGCAGGCTGCAGGCTGCAGACGACAAAATGCTCCGACAGACACTCCCGGGCTCGAGCGCGGATGCAAGGCGGTACAGGTTTGTTTCTCCTTCCGTTTCCGGCCACACACCCACACAATGCGATAGTTTAATGTTGGAAAACAGCACAGAAAACGCATCGGACCATCACTTGCCGAGGGCTCCGATGTATCAAGCATTGAGGTCGACAGACAGTCAGCCAGCAGACTGTGGCGTGATGCAACCTTGAGCCTCGCTCAGCCCTATCCTACCACGGATGCCCCTCTCTTCCTCTTGGGGAGGCGAGATGATGCCCTTGGAGAGAATATGCGTTTACCAGTACTATAATGTGCATTGTTGCGCTCCCTTGCTTCTACCGTATAACCAAAGATGACAGGAAAATATACCACCTACACACATACACACACACACGCCAGCATTTACATACCTAGTGCCTGGCCGAACGAAGCATTCCAGACAACAATCAGAGACATGAGGGGAAGCTTGCTACCTGCCCATGTCTCCATCTACCTAGGCGTGGTTCACAAAGGATCTACCTACCTAATTACTAGGTAGGTTGTTCGGGTAGCTAGCTATGTTTCCTTTCTCGCCCACATCACATGCCACTCGGTACCTGTTTTAAGCAAACCCCTTCCCCTCCTGTGAGGAATATTACTCGCCAGTTAACGCCTGCGAACTAGGGTCGCCCCGTCATCTTTACCTTTTTCTTCTTCTTCCCTCTTTTCTTGTTACTTTGTCTAGTTTCATCAGAGTCCACTTGCACCAATCCACATGATATGATGTCGCCCCCCTCGTTCCCGGCTCCCCGTCGCTCCCCGGTCCCCGGTCTCCGGCGGAAGAGGCGGAAGGGGCTCGCCAGCGGACAATCTGCAAGTACCTATCACTACTAGCTAGTAAACTCTAATCAACTTATGCACAATGGGGGGCGAACCGCGACTTTGTGGTGCCCATAGATTCGCATCGTAGTGTATACTCGAGACCCCGGAAACATCGGCCCCAGGAGACGGATCATCTCCTGTATATCTGCATATGTCGGAAGCGGGCATCCCGCGGTAAGAAGCCCGGCAGGCCCGTAAATCCAAACAACGCTGTGCTTGCTGTTTTGATATGTAACATCACACTGCCAGCTCCCAGTCCACCCACCAAATCTCTCCATCTGCATATGTTTCATCTCGTATCTGCATACCTCCATCTTCGTGTTCGGCAGGTCGTTCCTCAACCCTCATGTGAAAATCAATTCGTACTCGACCCGAGTCATTAGTAAACTCACCCGTACAACATCCTCGGGACATCCCATCTCCACATACGTCTGTCACCAGTTGAATCTTCGGCTTCTTTGGTCCCCCGCCAATCTTTTTCTGTCACAGAAGCGACAACGGAACTAGCATTTTCGATTCACGAGTGTATTGCTTCATCCCCAGAGTTTCCCACGCCGCGACTTGAGCACCACTTCCGAGTGTCTGCCGCACGCCCGAGTTAGCTTCACTTACCGCTCCCCGCCGTCTCAACACAGAAAAAGAACGCCTTCGATAGCCCTTAAGTCGGCGTTCGTCAAGGTCCCAATGCCCGCTTCTCCTCCAGAACCGCCCCGTTCATTGGGGAACGCCTTGGAAGTAACAAGCGGCGAGCGGTCGACCTCAACAACGCCGTCAGAAAGTCCAAGCGAGGAAGACTATGACGACTTAAAGCTGGCCGCGAGACAACGCATGGAACGGGTCCCGGCCCCGGTCCCGGCCCCGGTCCCGGCCCCGGCCCGTCCCGTTCGTCTCGGCGCATCGCCTCTGCAAAAGTCGTCAAAGCGCGACCGGAAGCTGTCCCTGGACGGCTCGACCTTGTCCGAGACCTCGAGCGTCGACGAGTCTCTTCGCGATGGCAACGGCCGTCTCAAGAGCTATGTCCTGTCACCCGATGACCGCGAGCTCCGCGATGTCATCAAGCGAGGGCTGGAGAGGGTAAGCCAAGAAGCTTTCGCTGCCGACATGACGAGGAAACTCTGGCCACTGACACTCACCCCGCAGGAGAGAGACCCAAAGAGGTCAACGCGGGCGAGCAAGTTCAGCGACTTGGTCTTCACACGCCGGTTTTCCACCTTTGACAGGCAGAACCAACAGACGGCCAACAGCCCCTTTTACGGCTTCTACACGCTGTTCTGGATGGCCGTGGCCCTCTTCGTCGTCAAGATTGGCGCCTCCAACTGGAAGGCGACGGGGAACCCGCTAGGCACCAACGAGATCATGAAGATCATGTTCCGCCGAGACGTCGTCGTTCTCCTCGCGTCCGACGGTGTCCTGTGCGCCGCCACGGGCGTGAGCTGGATCCTGCAGCGGCTCATCTTCAGCGGCTACATGGACTGGGACAGCTTCGGCTGGATCGCCCAGAATGTAAGTGGAAGAACCCCCCACCCCTCCCTGGACCGGCCCGGTCGTTTCGCGGCAGAGCCTTACGCAAGACACGACAGATATGGCAGGCCGTCTTCTTCGGCGGCGCGGTTGGCCTCACCCTCATCCGAGACTGGCCTTGGACACACACCGTCTTCTTCGTCCTCCACGCCATCATCATGCTTATGAAGCAGCATTCGTACGCCTTCTACAACGGCCATCTCTCCTCGGCCTACAAGCGGCGGAAATCCCTCCTCTCGAAGCTCAAGAAGCTGGAGAACATTGCTCCCGTCGAGTCCCGATCCGCCACCAGCCCCTCCGCTTCGGCCGTCTCCCTCTCCCACCTGGACAACCCGCCGTCGGCGGCCGAGATGAAGGGCCGCCGGCTGTCCGTCGCTCACGCCCGCGGCTCCGACGAGACCGACCTGGACCGCATCTCCCACGCCATCGAGTCCGGGAAGCCCCTCGACGCCGACCAGGTCCGGGTGTTTGAACGCATCATTCGGTGGGAGGTGGACGGCCTGACGGAGGAGCTGAGGGGTCAAGCGACGAGCGTTGTGCGGGCGTACCCCAACAACCTTGGTTTCAAGAACCATTACGAGTACATCGTCTTGCCCACGTTGGTCTACGAGCTCGAGTACCCGCGTTCCGATTCCATTGACTGGTTCTACGTCGTCGAGAAGGCCACCGCGACGTTTGGCATCATCTTTGTCATGATCATGGTGTCTCAGGCGTTCATCTGTAAGGCCTCCCCCCTTTGCCTGGCTCTGCAGCCCGTGGGCATATACTTTTTTTCTCCTTCTCTTCTCTTTCCAACTCTAACATCGTCATAGACCCCGTCGTGATGCAGACCGTAGCCATGAAGGAGACCGGCATGCCCCTGGCCGAGCGCGTTCGCTACTTCCCCTGGATGCTGAGCGATCTCGTCTTCCCATTCTTGATGGAGTACCTGGTGAGCGACGATGGCCGGCCAAACGCGGGCAGGCCCCCCCGTATATGTTCTCGAAGAGAAGACGGCACTGACATGACGCAGATGGCGTGGTACCTCATCTGGGAAGCCATTCTCAACATCCTCGCAGAGGTCACCTACTTCGCCGACAGAAGCTTCTACGACGCCTGGTGGAACAGCGGTTTGTCACCCACCCCTATATGGAGTCTCGACCCGAACCGCGCGGCTCGGCGGCTGCTAACAGTGATGCAGTCTCCTGGGACCAATTCGCCCGCGACTGGAACCGGTAAGCCCCATCGCCGCCCGGAGCCAGACGACCACCACCCCCTCTCGAGGGGAGGTGAGACGTACACAGCTAGCTAACCCTGCCCTCCCCTCTAGGCCCGTCCACAACTTCCTCCTCCGCCATGTCTACCACAGCTCCATCTCCTCTATGAAGGTGAACCGCCACACGGCGACCCTCATCACCTTCTTCCTCTCGGCGTGCGTCCACGAGCTGGTCATGTGGTGCATCTTCAAGAAGCTGAGGGGCTACCTCCTCTTTGCGCAAATGTGCCAGTTACCGGTATAGTCCTCTCCTGCGCCCTCCTTCCCTTCCCTTCCCTTCCCTTCCCTCCCCCCC
>JASUDE010000054.1:80302-167956 GCA_034509685.1 Colletotrichum cereale | reverse complement strand
GGGGTAGAGGGGGTGAGAAGCTGAAGGGGGTGCGTAATGTGGTGGTGTGGTTCATCGGCCCCCGCTGTCATCCCTCCTTGTCTCTTTCTTTCTGTGTGTGTGTCTGCCGCTCGCCAATACCTTCGCGGAAAGAGCCTCAACATGATTTGTTTCGCGATTGCCGTCTCGGACCGGTCTTGGTAGTAGTTTAGGTGTGTGTTCCGCAAGCTCACGGTCTGTTCCCCTCCCCTCCATTACTCCGCGAGACCTCCTTGTCTCGGAGCTCGGGCCACACGGCGGGCGCTACGAGACGACACGGACACGGGGGGTTGTTGACTCCTACGAAGTGTAATAGTACGGAGTGGTGTAGTGTGGTGTAGTGTGGGTGACCTGCGCGTTGTCGTTTGTCATTTGCTGTGATCGCCAAGCCAAGGCCTGCTGAGGTGCCGTGCTCCGGGCCGTGGAGACAGTGCGGCGGCCTCTCTGCGGCCTCGCGGTTGGTCGGAGCTTCTGGGATTGCGTGCGCGGAATGTCGTTGGAGACGGCATTTTTGAGTTGCCTGCCCCCCCGACTACCACCCCTCCCCACGGCGGCGGTCAATTTTGCGCTGGAATGTTTGGAATTGAAGTATCCGTAGGTAGGAGGTTCTGGGCCCCGCCCCCTCTTCCCTTTCTCGCTTTCGTATTACCCTCCCTGATCCTGGAATGCTTAAAATGGGAGAGAAGGTTCAAGGGTTGAGGGTGGTGAGGGAGAGACGGGGGAAGGGGGGGAGGGAACTCATGGCGAGGAATAAGAGGAACACCCTGACCGTGCGTGTGCAAGAGGTCTTTTTTTCTCTTAATCGACGCTCTCTCTCTCGCGGGAAAAGATTAAAGACCACTCCCACCCCCCTTGCAGAGTGGTTCTTTTGCTAGGTTGCTTGCGGGTCAACGTCCGCGATTCGGATCCGAGGGCGGGTGGAACCCTCCCCTTCCCTCCCCCCCTGAAGGCGGAGGTTGCAGGCAGGCGGGCGTTCCCCATCATGATAGGTGACATTGCAACATAAGCAAGGGACGACGGGAGAAGTGTAGGTGAGTCAGCCAAGGGTACAAAGTAAGGATTGACAAGTACCGGCGGTACCCGAGCTGGCGGAGGGGGGGGGCGGGCTAGGCAGGCCGCTGTGTATCAGTGGTGCGGATACTCACGACGATCAGAAGTGGTCCCCAGTGATTGTTGGGGGATTGCTTCATACTACGCAGTACTACGTACACTGGGTAGGGGTTTTTACCTCGTGTTCGATTTAAACTGAATACGCACCTACGGAGTACCTGTAGTTTAAATCACACTGATTGATTATCCTGACAGACCCGCCTCACACAGCCAACCTCCCCGGTGAGTTCGATGCCCGGGCCCGTTGCAAAGTCCGCCGCGAAGCTCCTGATATTCGTCTTCTTCTTCCCCCCTCTTCCAAGTCCCAACTGCCAAGGTTTGATGCGTAGCTTCTGATTGTCACTTATCAACATGGGACATCTTGCCCTATGCTACATGTATCTCTTCAAGTACGGATACCGGCTAGTCTTTTTTTTCTTTTTCTTTTCTTTTCTTTTCTAGAGTTGCACGGGTCAAGGGAGAGGTACCCGTACTGAATCTGTCAAATTACGTAAGCAATATGCTTATGTCATTGGCAGTTGGCCGTGCCATCTCCCCGTAGCCGCCGAGAACGCTGAAAGGAAAAGCTGGTGCTCAGAGTGATGTATCTATCTACATGCACGTAGGTACTGTGTACACAACGTGTCTTGACCCCGAAAAGACAAACCAACCCACTTTATCGGTTTTATACGCAGTAAACGCAACGCCAACGCCCTCTGGTGACGTCGACGGTTGACGATTGCGACCCGACGCTTTCGACATCCCGGCACACAGCGGTGCGACGTGCGGCAGTATAGCACTTGTCCTTTTTTATCTTTAACCTTGGCGAAGTCCGTACCGCGAGAGATGTATTCTACGCCAAGAGCCGTGTCGCGCCTTGCGCGGGTGTGTCTGGTGAACTCAATTCCGGTCACACCCTTGGTGTCGCCGCGCGTGGTCGCCGCAACCGCAAGGTCCTCGTCGTCCTCGTCGTCGTCTTCGTCCAAACCAAAGTCGAGGCCCCAGCCCCGGGCCCGGCCCTCCGGCCCTCCGCCGCCGTTCGAGCTCGTCCCGACGTGCCCCTCGCCGACATGCGAGTGCGCCGCGACGCCGGCCATGCCGGACGGGCTCGAGATCGACCGCAAGGCCCCGCTCAACGGCGTCGTGTCGGCGTACGCGGAGCAGGTGCTTGTGTGCACGGGCAAGGACGACTGGGCGTCGCGCATCGAGGAGGAGAACAGCGGTGACAACCTTGCGGCGGACCTGAAGGAGCTCTTTGGGCGCGGGGGCATGTACAGTGATGTGAGTTCTCTCTCTCTCTCTCTATTTCTCTTCTTCTCTATATTTCCCCCTCGGTCATACACAAGTATATATAAGTGTATATATTTATGTGCTTGTATGTCCGGGAAAGGGACATGCTCCCCTTGGGAAACACAAGAAAAGCACCAACAGAGTTGCTCGGGGAAGATGAAGGAAGAAGGGCTAGTATGAGCTACACCAGAAGAGAGAAGAGACTGGCTGACGGTAAGTGACCTCTCCCGCCACAACAGCCATGGCACAACATCTCGGTCCTCAACGCCTCGTTCCCCTCGTCCACGCCCAAGCGGAGCGAGCTACAGACGACGAGCGTCTACCTGCTCCCGAGCTTCAAGTACGTACCCTTCCTGCCGCGCGTGAGCTTCGACAGCGTGCAGGCGCTCGCCAATGGGTACCTCCTCCCGGAGACGCTGCACCCGATGCACGACGGCCTGTCGCCGATCCATCGCGACCGGCTGACGCGCAAGGAGGCGTACCGGTCGCTGCTGTACGGCGTGCGGGACGTCACGGACGTGCTGGTGCTGGTGTGCGGACACGGCGGGCGGGACATGCGGTGCGGCGTCATGGGCCCTGTTCTGCGGGACGAGTTCGAGGCGCGGCTCGAGGGGGCCGGGGTCCACGTCGCAAGGGGGCCGGTCGAGGTCGACGAGAGCGGGGGCGAGGCGCAGAGGATCACGCCGCCCGAGGGCGGAAAGACGGCGGGGCGCGGGGGGATCGCCGCGAGGGTCGGGCTGATCAGCCACATTGGCGGGCACAAGTTTGCGGGCAACGTGATTGTGTACCTGCCGCCGGGCCTGCGGACGAAAGGGGGCGAGGCGCACCCGCTCGCCGGGAAGGGCATCTGGTACGGCAGGGTCGAGCCGAAGCACGTCGAGGGAATCGTCAACGAGACGGTTCTCGGGGGCAGGGTGATTGCCGATATGTTCCGCGGGGGCATCGACGAGAACCGGAAGATATTGAGGTTGTGAGAGGAGTCTTCGCATCCGACACTAACAGTCAGGATTCGAGTTGGTTCCCAAACGCTGAAGAGGACAACCATAACGGCCTTGGCTGTAGTTCAGATATATGTATATATATATATATAAACAAGCTTAGGTATGGCAAGTCAATCAAAAGTGTTACTCTTGTTGAGTCTCCTCAGGGGTTGATGGCCGCCGAGTCGACTCACGTGACCGTGCGCGCATCCTCAGCTAACTAGACGAAACTAGCCCACTTGAAGCTCTCATCATCATCATCGACTTTGGCGCCTGCCCACGACGCCATCGCCCTGGAGAATGTACACGACTCAAAAAACACCTTGAGATTGAAACCAGGCGCGTAATTACATGATGGGCGCCCCGGCATTGGCCTCCGCAGCAGGCGTGGCTACGCGACCGACCGCCGGCCGGGTTCTTACCCACACACAGCGTCAGCTCCGTGCCGTCTCGGCCGCCGCAGCTGCGCCCCGGTCCCCAACACCGACTACTGTGGCGCGTTTCCCTCATACCTCACGGCGGCTCTGCAGCTCGCAGCCCAGGCATGGAGATCTCGTATCGCACAACGGGCAATCGCGATCAAACACACTCGCCGCCTCGCATCGCCGTCGGAAGTCCACGTTCACGTCCACGGCACCCGAAACAGCCACCCCGGACTCCCTCGCCCAAACACCACAAGCATCGTCTTTCATCAGCCCCCGCTACCTCCCCCTTCTCCTCCTCCTCGCCATAGGCGGCGCCGCTTGGGATTCCCAGTGGCTCTTCCCGTCCACGCCCACCTCCGCCGACCCGGCCGAACAGACCGTCCTCGGGTCCGCGCGCAAGTTCATCCCATTCGCCGTCGTCGCCCGCGAGCAGGTCTCCCCGACCTCCTTCATCCTGACCCTCAAAGCACCTCCGAGCAGCCTACCCGGTGTCGCCTCTCTGTGGAACGTTTTTGACCTGTGGTGCGTCGAGGTCAAGCAACCCCAGATCCAGGTCGCCCGGGAATACACGCCCCTCCCTCCCGCGCCGCCCGGGAGCGCCGACGAGGACACGCTGCGGCTATACGTCCGCGCGGTGCGAGGCGGCGAGGTCTCGACGTACCTCAGCCGGCTGTCCCCGCCCGCCGCCGACGGAAGCCCCGGAGACACCGTCGAGCTTCGCGGCCCGCACGGCGAGTTCGACCTGCGCTCGCGCCTCGGCGGGCGAGGCGACCGCGTCGTCTTCCTTGCGGGCGGCACGGGCATCGCCAGCGCGCTGCAGGCCGCGCACGCCGTGCTCCCGCTCCCCGGGGCGCCGTCCATGACCATCTTCTGGGCCGTGCGAAGCCGCGACGAGATCCAGCGGGGCGGCGACGCGCCGCCGCCGCGGCCGGATCCGTCACAGACGGCGTCCTGGTGGAGGTGGAACCCCTTTTCCAGACGCTCGGCGGACGGGCCCGTCTCCGGCCCCGGCTCCGCCATCCGGGCCGAGGCGCTGACCCCGGAGGTCAGGGACCCGTCGCCCGTGACCAGGGAGCTTCTCGCGCTGAAGGACCAGTTCGGCGACAGGCTCGACATCCGCGTCGTGGTCGACCGAGAGGGCACCGCCGTCCGCGACTCGGACCTGGCGGCTGCCCTGACGCAGCCCGGTCCCAAAGGGCTCGGCAACCCCCCCCTCGCGTCGACGCACGCCGTCGAGGGCTGCAGGTTCCACTCACAGACCGCGCACGTCGGCATGGTGGACGGCGCGCCGAACGCCGGGAAGCGGGGTCTGTTCAAGCACGACGACTGCGCGTGCTCCTCCGGCACGGCCGCGCCGGGGAAGAACGTCTTCGTGGTCTCCGGGCCCGAGGGCTTCGTCCAGGCTTACGCGGGAGCCAAGCTGTGGCGGGACGGCGGGCAGCTGCAGGGCCCCGTCGGCGGGATGCTGGGCGCACTGCAAAGGAAAAGCCCCGCCATCTTGCAGGACTGGATCGTCCTCAAGCTGTAAGACCATTGATGTGTTGGAAATATCTGTACAATCTTGGAAAGCACTCGCACCCCCTACCCCCCGTGTACAACCCCGAACAGGGCATAAGCATAATATTTGAAGAGACTCAAGTTCGATAGCGCTGTCTAGTTTTGGGCTGTTGATGGTCCATCCAAATATGCCGTACAAAATAAAGATCCCAGCCCGTCAACTCCGCCTAACAATGCAAAAAGCAGCCCTTTCCTTTGTGACTGCGAACCGTGGTCGACTCCTCAGACGCCCTGCGTAAGGAGCCTTCGAGATAGATACAAAGGAAGATCATACAACAAGCATGCTGACGATGCTCTCTACCTGCTCTGCACCTTTCTGTACGAAGGCGGCTTCATTGTTCTCCTGATGAGTTTCACCGCGTAGGGCGGGATGAGCGAGATAGCTGCGATAGCAAGGACGCGCCAGATGAATCCCCTGCTTCGTGGTTAGTGATTGCCTTGCAGAAAACAGGGGAAGCGAGCAACTTACAGAGTGATTATGAACTCGAGGTCGAAGTAGCCACCTAGGAACGGGATGGAACCCACAAAGGCAACAAAGGTACCGACGATGGAGATGATCATGACTGGATGCCAGGTCGTGATTTCTATGGCCACCATGAGGAGCTCGTTGAGCACCAGTACGGTGTACGACACAGCCACCATCTTGGGGCCGTCGACTTCCGTGAGAATCTGCGAGAGACCTTGGATTGTGCAGCCTTGATAGATTGAGACGGCAACCCAGACGAAGAAGGTTCGATACGAGAGTGATCGGCCAGAGGTGAGTTCCTTATACAGCTCAGGATAGAGGTTTGCCAAGTTCTCGTCAACGTCTTTGTCGAGGACGAGGGAGAGCACAGGGAAAGCGGTATACACGGTAGAGTATCCTACAAGAAGCCAATCCTAGTTGGTGGTTAGCACGGAAGATGTTCGCAGCTGGTTACAAAAAAACACACCTTGTAAAGACCTTCAGGCTCGAATTTGATGGCGATGCTGTACATCGTCTGGCAGACAGCAATGATCAATCCACGATGAATGACAAATTGGGCGAGCTTAGCGCTGCGCTTGTAACTGTTTCGGCCGTGCCACACCAGGAGCTTGGTTAAGTGGAAGAACTGTTCGATCGAGAAGTCTGCTGCCAAACTGGCCTGTCGACCCTCCTTGCCTACGATACCAACACCGACGTCCGCTGCCTGGATCATGGAGACGTCGTTGCCACCATCACCGATACAGCAGACGCGCTTCTTGGTGTACTCCTTGATCAGCTTCGCAATCTCTGCCTTCTGCGTCGGCGAGCACCGGCAAGCCACGACAGTGGGGAGCTGGACGGCAACGGACACGAAGTCGATCCTGAAGTGGGTAAGAAACAGGGCCAGGCTCTCGCCGTCAATCAGGAGGCAAGAGTCTGTCTTGCCACGGAGGAAGTCGAGATGGTCTTGTGCGTTGTCCTTCTTCTTAAGCTTGGAAACGGTGTAGATGTACTGGCCCCGGGCGACCAACTTGGAGCTGACGGCCACGCAGCGTGCGGTCTCGACCTTGTCACCAGTCAACATCCAAATCTTGATGCCGGCGTTTCTCAACAGCTCCAAAGATGGCTTGACGTCTTTCTGAAGCTTATCCTCCACGCCAGTGACGCCCAGGAGTTCCAGGTCGCGCTCGAGGTACTGAGCCACGACACGTTGCATACCGGCGTCGCGGCCGGCGATGGCCAGAGCTGCCGCTTGATAACTTGCGGTGAACTCTTTGTACTGTTCGTACGACAGACGCTTCCGTCCCACTACGAGTGTGCGCAAGCCCTCTCGAGCCATGTTGGATGTTTCCTCATCGAGCCAGTCGTTTTCGGCGACAATGGGGCTCATGACGGTGTCAGCACCCTTTTGGTAAAACCAAATCTCACTGTTGGCGAGATTCGGTGCCGTTGATTGTGTGTGATCGAAGAACTGAACGATAATACCCATGCGCTTCCCCTCGGAAGTGAAAGGGAAGACATCGAGGATGCGCACGCGGACGATCTCGCGGCCGTTCTCCGTTGACTCGAGGACCATGCTTGTACGATCCCGATAGGCGAGGCGAAGGCCTACAGACTCGGTCCAGCGGACGATGGCAATCTCATCAGGAGAAGACGCCTGGTACGAGACCACAGTCCTCCCATCCTCCTCCTCCGTTGTCGGGGTCACATTGTGGCATAGTGCCAGAGCGAGGACAACGTCTCGGACTCGAGACCCGATCTCTCTCCTCGTGCGCGTCGCTCCCACGTTCGCCGAGTTTGCGAATGTTGTGGACGGCGTCATCAACATCGTATGCGACGAAGGGTCGGTGGTAAGCTGGATATGAAAACCTTGCTTGACATACGATGTGACCTCATCCATGGCCTCGTTGGCGTAGGAGACGGTGCCGACATGGATTTTCTTCATCTCCATCTCGTTCTGTGTCAGGGTGCCAGTTTTGTCACTAAGTAGATACTCGATTCTTCCTAGATCTTCGGGGATCGTGCTCGTTCGAACAACGGCCCCAGGAATGCCGGGGTCGCGTTGAATGAACCAGGAGTAGGCGCTTTTGCCCATGTCGAGGTTGACACGCAGACTGATGGGCACGATGGTCGAGAAGAGGATTAAGAAGCGCATAATCTTGATGTACCAAACGTTGCCTTCAGTGTTCTCGAAGCCTTCCAACGCCACGAGGATAATGGAGAGCGCTAGTGTCAGAGCGCACAGAATCTTTGTTAGAGAGTTGATCTCATACTCCAAGAGACCGGTCTTTGATCGCGAGGGTGCAGTCGACAGCGCGGACCTTGTCTGGGGCCCGGTGTACATGATGACTGCCAGCGTGGTGGCGTTGGAGGCGATGACTGTGTTCGCCCAGGCTGTATTGTCGATTGATAAGGGGGCCGAGGTGCCTTCATCTCCGTCGAGGGCTCCCTGCTGGGTTTGGGCCTCTCGTTTGCTGGGCAACAGCTCGACAGTACCCAAGAACTCGTTTACTTTTCTATCCGGCTTGCCTCCAGTGACACGGAGACGAACAAACTCCTCCGTCGGCAGAGTTTGCGATAAGGGCGATGCCAGCCGTAACTTCCAGTCCGTTTCTCCATCCAATTGGTCGGTTCTGATGAAAGTCTCGCCAGTGGCGCCACCGCCGTTGTCACTGTTTTCCACTTCTTTGCCCTTGGTGGGCAGTTTTGCGTTCTTGAACTCTTCGTCGTCTGTGTCAACCAGCAACGACTCCTCTTCCACGATCGCCTCCATAGCTAGAGGCGCATTAGTAGTCTCCGAGGTGATACACTTCAAAATGACCACGTCGGCAGGGACTCTTTGACCCTTGGTTAACTTGAGCACATCGCCAACCTTGAGGTCGCGCGACTTGCGACTGACTTCACGGACAAATGAAGACGGCTCTGAGATGGGCCCGGCTCCCTCAGCTCGCTCTTCCTCTTCCTGAATATCCGAGAGTCTGTCCCGGTTGTTGACCGAGTTTTTGCCCCTTTTTCTCATTGAATCTGACTTGAGCCTCTTATGAGACCTCTGCCCAGAAGCTATACCTCGACCGGGCTCGTCGAACGTCAAGACGGTATAAGCCTCCGCATTAGCCTCGTTGTCTCGCCTCCTCCTTTCGATGTCGTCGTAAGCCTCCTTTCCCATAGTGATGACAAGAACGAAGGCTAGCGGTGCAACATATGTTGTGAGGTAACCGATTCGTAGGGCGGGGATTGCCTGGGATAAAGCTACCAGCAAGAAGTACATGTTGAAGAAGAAGGAAAATTCGTTGTACAGTGTAACGGGCAGGAAGGTGAAGGCCGTGTACTTGGCGTTTGATACCAGGTTCGGAGGAAACCTGGTGGCTTGCGCGGATCCTACTGCGACGAGACGGGAGCTCGACGGATCGTCCTCATCTTGGTCTTGCCCATCGTCCTTGCCTGCCTCTTGTGCGCTTGTATTCGACATGAAGCTGGGGAGCCGTATGCTGGAGGTGAGGCGCTCGAATCGGTCTCCGGCGAAGGAGCGGCGCCTAGAAGGTGGTGAGCCGCCAGGGAGGAGGGGTGAATCATCGTCGGAGCCTGGGCCTGTGGTCCCGTCCCCGTCCCGCGACGGAGAGCCTTCGGCATCGGCGAGAAGTGCTTGGGCATCCTCGCTGGCGCCATCGCGGTTCTGGCCGAGCTCCCCATATCCTCTGGCCTTCTGCCCGGCTCGGCGTGAGCCCCCCATGCGTAGATTTCGCAGCGCTATACGTGGCGATCGATGCTCGGTGTTGTGGCGGTCGTGGCGGAGGAGACCAGAAGCGCGTTCGGTGCTTGTGGTCGCCGGATCGAGCTCCTGAATGTCGAGATCGAGGTCTGAATCAGAATCATTCTCCGGGGAACCAGGCGGATCCGCGGGACGATATGAAGATGGAGAAGGCATCCCGCCCGCATTGGGGGTAGGTGTATGCAGACAACAGCTTTCTTAGGCGGATTTGGTGGTGTGAGAAGTGGCGATAGAGTTCGGTCGACGGTGCCTGTGCTGTTGCTCGAGGAGCTGCATCGGATACTTCCGGCGGGATCGAGGTAGCAGGTAGCGCGAATGCTCTGGCATGCGCGGTGGTGAGCTAGAACACCTAGTCAAGTCACGACGACGGTGCTAATATTTCGAAAGACAAGTGTTGTGTCTTGTCAAAAGATGTAGTGTTTTGGACAAGTAACGTGTTGTTGTCGCAAGCGGTGCCAAGAGGCTTAGAGGCTTGAATGAGGTCGCCTGGAAAGGCTGAACCAATCCAATTGGATGGAACTGCTGTTATCCGGTTGCCTCTGCCAGTTCTCCAGGGGAGGTGGTGGTTGTATGGGTATACTTTATGGCAGCCGCGTGGCCTTTGGGCATGCTGTAAAGCGATCAGCCTGAACATGTCAGGCGGGCCCTTTTTGCTGCGTGGCAATCAGCGCGCAGGTACCTAAGATAGTGCACCACGGCTAGGCATGTATTAGTACCTGGGTAGGGGGAGCTTGCCAATGGTCCTTAGGGACATGAACTGCTGGCGGTTCATGTCTAAACTCCTCCCTGCGTCCCCGCTATGAGAACGTCACCATAACAAGATGGACAGTATCAATATGTACAGTCTCCTATACCAAAACCTCATTTGTTCTAGTATCAAAATGACCAAAAGTAGTACCTGCATTTCTCTACGGCCAGTAAGTAGGTGTATGGTAGGTATATATGGCACAATTTCAGCTATACATACTTGCCTGCGTTGTAACCACTCAATCTGCTGCAGCACTACCCACTCACCCGACTGGCCCTCGGGTTTCTAGTGCAGCCGAAAGGCCGTGCACGGTTCTACCTACCTTGATGGGCGGGCTCCCCTTTTGGACACGGAATGACGGAATCAGTCTCTGACTGGATGGACCGTCCGTTCCAGCTCAGGACAGCACTGACGGACTCGGTGAGTTTGGTGGGGAGGGGACCCATGCTACCTTAATGGGTCGCAAAATGCAAATGCTGGTATGTACCTAGCCTCTTTGGTTGCTAGGAGAGATACATGCCACTTGTAACGCGCCAGACTATACCTTTACCGTACCTGCCAGCTTGCAGTTACAGACAGTTGAACCTCTGGCTGAGCCTTGGTCCTCGGTCTTTGGGCCACCTCATGCTTCGAATGCTTCTGGCTCATTAGACTTTCTTCCCCACGACTAGTAAAAAAACCACCTTCACGTTTGACCTTCGCATTCGACCCAACAACTCTTCAGTTCAGCATGGAATTTGTCGTTGTGTGTTCTATCTAGACCTTTGCTTTTCATGTACATGTACGTCTATCCCCGTGCTGTGCTTTCCATTGCATCCTCTACACCCGTTAGACAACACCCAGGGCGATGCCGCCGTCGCGTCCATTCGACGCCAAAACCCTGGACTCGCGCATCGCGGTCTTGTGCTGACAATCTTGACGCAGCTGTTTCCCGAGCCTTTGATCTCGTCACGTTGCAAAGCCGCATGAACCAACCTAATTGAACGACAACCATGTCTTCTGAGACTGCCAACGCCTCGTGGCATCCGGCTTTCATGCCTAACGATGCCAGTGGCGATGCATCTTCCCGCGCAAAACTTGTCGCCTCACCACCCCCAGCTTCCGGCCAAAGCCAAGTTGCCGAAGATGCCGAGCATGTATTTCAAACGCAACAGCCGACTCAGCTGGAGGAAACCCCTGAAAACCCGACGAGCCCCCGCGCCGCCGAGGCTAACGAGGAAGATGCCACGGACGATTGGCCTGTCTTCGACCGACAGATAGCAGACGTCCCGACCGAGTCCAACGCGGTCAACGAGAATGCCCCCGTTCCAAACACCGCTGCCGAGCTCGAACCAGCATCTCCATCCCCTTCTCCCGTGGCGGCGGCGGCGGAGGAGGAGGAGGAGGAGGCTGCTCAGGAGTCGGTTGCCGTTGCCGAGGAATCCAAGCCGACTGCACCTGTAATGGGTCACGTCAGCAACAACTCATTCACTCGAACTGTTTCTCAAGAGTTCAACTGGGATGATGACCACGACCACGAGTGGACCCTTCCTCGAACCGATACCGACCCTTTCAAGTTCATGCCACCGAACGACAGAACGAATTCGTTTCCACCAGTGCCGCCTGTTTCCGGAGCATCCACTGCTGCCCCGGGCACGGAGCAGCCCCTTTCGTTCAACCAAGCTGAGGACTTGATCAACGAGACAGAGGATACTTCCGAGCACTTCGATATCGATGCCCATCCGGAACCGAATCATGCAGTGACCGAGTCTGATGCTGTATTTGACGGTGAGGGAAATCACGACGATCAACATTATGTTGGTCGCGATGCGACCTTTACCGAAGAGGAGGATCTTGGATCGCGGTATGAAGAAGGGGTTCCTTTGATCTCTCATACGGAATCCAACAGGGAAGCGTCGCAAGCTCCGCAGAATCTGGCGGGTTTCGGACAAGAGGAAACTGGCGAAGAGGACTTCTTCAGCCAGATCCAGAACTCCAACAACGACGACGACTTCCCAGACTTTGCCAGAAGTCAGGCCCTGGAGCGTAAATCTACCATACAAGTCATGGGCGACATGAAAACAACTACATCTTCCAGAGCCGATACACTGGGTGGGATGCTTGAAGAGCACGAGGACGAGGACGAGGATGAGAACGATGCAGCGGCTGCAACCCAGCCGACGGACACCACATATGAGCCGGAGTCGACTCCTGAGTCTACGCAGCCTGAGGGTGCCGAAGCAAAGCCAGCGGATGATCTCGCTGCCAAGTGGCAAGAAGCCTTCGCGGACGATGATGGCGAGGACTTTTTGCTCGATGACACACTCGACGAGACCGGCGAGTCCAAGCCGATTGACCCTTCGGCATTTTTTGGTAGCGACGACGAGGGCTTCCTTGAGGATGAAGAAGAGTCTCAACCTCCGTCTTCCTCCGCGGTACCCTCTCAGGCGCAACAGCCCAGCCAACAAGGGCGATACATGCCTGCTGCCCTGCCTCAACAAGCCACCTCGTCCCCTTACGCTCCAAGCACGAATGCAGTGCCGTCTCCTTACCAACCTCAGACACCTTTTGCGTCGGTGGCTCCTCCAACGGTTCAGCAGGTACGCCCTGCTCCTCCAAAAACACAAAGCTTTGCGGCCCAGTCCAAAGGTGGTTACACGTCTCCGTATGATCTTCCTATGGAGGTCGTCGTGCCAAAGAAGAGGGCGAGCACGCAGCAGCTGCCACGGAGCCCATTGACTGGGCCGTCATTAGCTCCTCCGAGAAGCACCAGCATGCAAGCTCACACGCCTCCTCCCCCGCTGAGAGCTGCTACATCTAGTATTTCGCCTCCCACGTCGAGCCACTCTGTGCAGCATCCGTCAACGGGGAACAAGGGTCCGCCGGCTCTCCGAAACAAAGACAGCTTCTTCGAGGAGTTGCCATTGGCTTCGAAGCCTCGGTCTGCCTCGCGACAGAGCTACCGCGTCTCTTCGCCCTCTTTGGCTGGTCCTCCGGCACCCCTCCAGACTCCAACTCAGTCTCAGCTTGCTCCGTCGCCTTTGTCACCGCCTATGCTCTCACCTCCGGATATATCCCGCTCAGCGTCTGGAGGCATTGCAAGTCTAGTGCCTGGTGAGCGCGTCAACCCTTATGCACCTCAGACGGCGCAGCAGCAGGCCCATGGCATTCCAAGCAACGCCAGGTACTCGCCTGCCCCTCCATCGGCGCCGACAGCCAACGGAGCCAGTCGCCCGTCATCTTCAAGCAGATACTCGCCCGCGCCCACGGCTGCGAGACCCTCCTTGCCCGCTTACCATTCAGCTACCGCGTCTCCCACTGTTTTGCCGCATTTGCCTAGGACTTCTAGTCCTCTGGCTCATTTCGAAGTCTCTCGCGAGGCGCCAACAGCCAATGGAGACCCTCCTCAACCCGACCGAAGGTCGAGCTACAGCCTTGAGCCCCGCAGAGTACCATCGCTCCCTACCACGCGTGAGGTTGAGGAAGAGGACGAGTCGAAGCTCTCGCA
Source organism: Colletotrichum cereale (assembly GCA_034509685.1). Lineage (NCBI taxonomy): Eukaryota > Fungi > Ascomycota > Sordariomycetes > Glomerellales > Glomerellaceae > Colletotrichum > Colletotrichum cereale. The sequence continues at coordinate 154,148 of JASUDE010000054.1, read as the reverse complement.
GCCGAGTCAACCTGCCAACGGCGTCCCTGCAGAGTCTCGCTACAGCCCGGCGCCCCCAATGGCAGCAAGGCAAACGCCTCCGCCATTTTCTCACGGCCCTCCTATGAACTCGACCTTGTCGCCTTCAAAGAGATCTTCGTCTGGTTATCTACCACAAGCTGCCCTCCACGACTCACCGCCCGACAACAGGCAAGCACTACCCCCACGGTCACAAACGCAGTCGCCAGGGTCTTTCCATGGAGCGCGCCCGTCCTCCCAGCCCGTACCTCGGCCACCTTCGGTCCAGAGCCCGCCTTCGCCCCGGGCGAGCAGATCGGCACAGCCGGCACAGGCCCATGCATCTCGCCCTCGTGGACCCTCTCAATCTATGAACATGGTTGCGCCGACCGACGGCCGTGAAAACGATCCCTTGCAGAGATGGAAAGGCGCGCCGATCATCTCATGGGGCGTTGGCGGCACCATCGTCACCTCGTTTCCCAAAAATGTGCCGCGTTACGGCATGGGCTCAACAGTTCCGATGATTATCCGCAGCCCAGGAGAAGTTCATGTCAAGCATGTTAAGGACATTCAACCGCTTGAAGAAAGACTGGCGAAATTTCCAGGACCACTGCGTGGGAAATCGAAGAAGAAAGAAACTGTTGCCTGGTTGAACGCAGGCATAGAGGCGCTCGAGAGGGAACTGCCTGAGGTTTCCTTCCAAATCCAGCTGTCTCACGAGCACAAACGCACCCTCGAGAGAGTATTGCTTTGGAAAATCCTCCGAGTCTTTGTCGAACACGATGGCGTGTTGGAAGGCACTGCAGCAGTTGACAAGGCTGTCAGAGACATTTTGGCTCCTGGCCTTACCGCCGATGATTACGACGGCGGGTCGGGCTACGGTGCTGGTATCAGCGGCGTCGATGCAGTTCGCGAGTCTTCTTCGGGCCAGATGAAGGCCGACACTGTGGACCCGTCCGTCATGAACCAGATTCGGAGACATCTGTTAATTGGCGACCGGGAGAAGGCAGTTTGGGTCGCTGTCGACAAGCGACTCTGGGGACATGCCATGTTGATCTCCAACACTGTGTCCCCAGATCTATACAAGCAAGTTGCACAAGAGTTCGTCAGGAAAGAGGTCAACTACCCCGGGCACAACAACGAGTCCATCGCTGCGCTGTACAAGGTCCTCTCTGGAAATTATGACGACTGCGTCGATGAATTGGTTCCCGCCCACGCCCGCGCTGGTTTCCAACTTGTCAACACAGTCTCGTCTACCGGGCCGACCAAAGATGCCACCGAAGGCCTTGACAAATGGCGCGAGACCCTGGGGCTAGTGTTGAGCAACAGAAGTCCTGAGGATATTCGTGCCCTGAATGCCCTGGGTAGCCTACTGTCCTCGTACGGACGAGCCGAGGCCGCGCATATCTGTTTCCTCTTTGCCAGGAAAGCCTCCTTCTTCGGAGGTCTGGACGATGCTGCCTCAAACTTCGTCCTTGTCGGAGCGGATCACAAGACGCAGGGTGAGCAGTTCGCAAAGGAGACCGAGGCTTTGTTGTTGAGCGAGGTTTATGAGTACGGTCTGTCACTTGCAGGTGGCTCAGCCTTGTCCGCCGGCGTGCCACACTTGGCTGCATACAAGCTTCAACACGCCATGACACTTGCTGAGTATGGCCTCCGCGACAAGGCGCTGCAATACTGCGAGGCCCTTGCCACCTCCATCAACGCTCAAACCAAGAGATCCCCCTACCATCATCCGATCCTGGAGACAGCTGTAGAGAACCTCAGGACGAGACTCAGACAGGCTCCCAAGGAAGAGTCATCTTCTTGGATCACCAAGCCCAGTATGAACAAGGTCTCGGATACAGTCTGGAGCCGCTTTAACAAATTTGTTGCTGGCGATGAAAATGATGGCTCTGCCGCTGGCCCATCCGCCGAGGGTGGTACGGAATCCGGCCCGTTTGCTCGCCTGGCAGGAGGCACGCCCACCATCAGTCGATCGCCGTCAGTGACGAATTTTGAGTCCATTTACGGAGCCGGTGCCCCGAGTTTTGCGGGTGGCTCTCCGCCCGCCACAGCCCCGATCCCCATTACGAGAGCTGCCTCCCGATATGCGCCTGCCACATCTCAAACACCTGCGCTTTCCAGCTCTTACGAACCTGGTTCCGGGTACGCACCAGGTCCAGCTTCAGCCGGGCGCTCATCGAACGAATACTCCCGCAGTCCGTACGAACCTCGGACCTCGATGGATTCGCAGCCTGGCCACACAAATGGTGGATATACTCCTCAGACTTTTGCTACCGCGCCGACGCAGGGTTACTCGCCGTCCACTTACGGCAGCGGCCAAGAGATGGCCGCTCCTTCGCACATGCAACCTAGTGCAGCTACCATCTCTCACATGCAGTCGCCGCCGATAACGTCGACATACCAGGGATACGAGCCATATGGCGCAGGCCAAGCGCCAACTGCCCCGGCAGCGGAGCCCCAGGCCGAAGAGTCGACAGAGAACCTGGCTAGCTCAGGTTACCAGCCGCCTTCGTACGGATATGAGCCACCGGCCATGGCGACCAATGATGAGAGCGTAACACAGACCCAGGAGTCCAGTGGGGCCGGCGGTTACGAGCCCCCAACTTATCAGCCGTACGGCTACGAACCTCCCTCGTACGACGCCGAGCCTGTTAATGATGACGAAGCCACCGAGCGCAAGTCGAAGCCCAAGAGTTTCATGGACGACGACGACGACGATGATATTCCAGCCTTGAAGGCGCTCAAGTCTCAAGACAAGAGCAAAACCGACAAGGACAAGGAAAATGAAGAAATGTTCAAGAAAGCGGCGGAAGAAGACGGTAAGCATCAACATGGTGTCATGAATCCGACCTCGCTAACAGTGGACCCAGCCAAACGAGCAGCAGCTCAGCAGCAGCAAAAGAAGGGATGGGGCTTCACCAGCTGGTTTGGCGGCAAGAAGGAGGCCAGTCCCGAGCCTCAGCAGGGCAACAAACCTGTCAAGGCCAACCTTGGTGAATCCAGTAGCTTTGTGTACGATCCCGACCTCAAGCGTTGGGTGAACAAGAAGGCGGGCGCAGAAACCGCTCCGGCCAAGACGGCGACACCGCCGCCGCCAAAGGGCGCCCCGAGGTCCGTCACAGGCACGCCCCCGCCACCTCGCACCATGACACCGCCCATGGGCCGGTCAAGCGCCCCCCCTGGAGGACCGTCGGGCCCTGGACTCGCCCATGCCCCGTCCCAAGAAAGTCTCGGTGTTCCTTCAGGACCGCGACCGTCCGGCCTGATGCGATCGGTATCAAACACGAGCACCGGTGGGCCTCTCGCCGGACCACCAAGCCGACCAGCGACGAGCATGAGCAATGCCAGCAGCATTGACGACTTGATCAGTGCGGCGGGCCCGCGCAAGCCGGGAGCCAAGAAGGCAAAGAAGGGCGGCCGGTATGTCGATGTGATGGCCAAATAGGGTGGGTGGTAGACCAGAATTGCGATTTCTAGAAGCACGTGCGAGCGTAGCTGGCGGATTGAACCGGCAACGGAATGATGTAACATAGACTTGTAGGTAAAAGCATTGTAATAGTCTGTCGGATGAATCACTGCCCATCTAAGGAAGGGGGTGTCTCCGATGCGGAATGAACAGCCACGTCGTCTTATAGCTTTTTGTTGGTTATATGACAACTAGTAGCATCATATGATAACTAGTAGCATCAGCGTCTATACGACTAGGTAGGCTATCGTCAACATGAACGCGCCCTTCCTGGGAAAGATGATGTTCAAACCGTCAGTTCATTTTTCCACAGTGGGTGCTTCCTCTGATGTTGCCACAAGAATACGTATAATAGAAACCTGAGTGGGTCTACAGCTTACTGTGCGAATACAGATACGACTTTCCCCTTGGGCTATTGCCGCCATGTAACACACGATATCGTATTTCCTCCCCTTTATTCTAGAAGGTATGTTTTGGGGAACAAACGGCAGCTCGTGGTAAATCGGAATTTCGCGGGTTTAAAGGCTACTACCGGTAGGTACTCCGTAATACCGGTAGGTAATACCTCTGCAACAGATCCAGGGTCCAGTGTCCGCAGGGGTCTAGGGTGCTCGAGTGGCGATAAGGCAAGCTAGTGCCTTATCAGTGGGGGGCATGCGATTGGGTCGGTTTGGGACGGCAATGCTGGAACTTTGGGGGATGTGCACGTAATGCGGCAGCCTTGACACCGCCAGGCGCCCAAACCATCCCAAAACGACGCGTTTTAGAGGGACAAGGAAGCTAACACGGTCCTCGGCTCAGGCTGACTGTTGCACTGAAAGAGAGGCGCTATATTCTGAATCGGTTCGGTGACGGCGGTCATTCATTGGTATCGACGGCCCGACCCTTTTTGTTTCTTCTTTCCATGGGAAATAACTTGTCGGCCTGCTTCACCTCAACATCATCCTTTATCTCACTCCTGTTTTCTCCGAGATCTTTTCTTTTGTCCGCCTTGAGCCTGCTTGTTGCGTGAGCGAAACCCTTGGTCACGTCTCAGCCTTCGTCACCTTCCTCTCCATCAACAACTGACCGACCGACCGACCTCACCTGGAGGTGCATCGCCACTACCTTCCTACCTACCTACCTACCTCACATCTCCCACCTGACCTTGGTGTTTCCGCCACCCACACGGCTGCCTACATAGGTATATGAACACCACTTAAGCCTCTTTCGCTACGGCTCCTTTTTGCGGGAACTCGTTACACTCTACCTACCCGACGATGAACGCTTGCGCATAGTAGTTCTACCGAGCCACACACACGATGGACTATTCGCGGCTCAAAGCCGCTGCTATGCAGGGCGGTGAAGACGAAGAAGCCGTTACTGTCGATACCCGTGCCTTGATCGACAAGGTCCTCGCCAGATACTCGGGCGAATGGACAACTTTGCGAGAGTTGATACAAAACGCCGCCGACGCCCAAGCAACAACCGTAAAGGTCAAGTGGGAGACGTTACCGTCGACTTCAGTCGCACTCCCCGCCACCACGAACCGTTCCGAACTCCTCAAGCATGCCATTGCGAACCACACACTGCGCCGCCTGGTCGTGGCAAACGATGGTCAACCTTTCACCAAGACCGATTGGGGAAGATTGAAGAGAATAGCTGAGGGAAACCCCGATGAAACAAAGATTGGCGCATTTGGTGTCGGGTTTTACAGTGTCTTCGCCGACTGCGAGGAACCGTTCGTGAGCTCCGGAAACGAGGCCATGGCATTCTACTGGAAAGGGAACGCTCTCTTCACCAAGAAGTCTACTCTGCCCGAGGAACAGAGCAGTTCCGACACTACCTTTGTGCTCGACTACCGCAACTCCACCACGCCGCTGCCGAACCTCCTGTCCGTCAGTCAGTTCCTCGCCACGAGTCTGACCTTTGTTGCTCTGCAGCATGTCGAGTTCTGGATAGACGACTACAAGATTTTGGATCTTCACAAGAAGACCTCGCCCAGTCTCGATGTACCCATTCCAAGAGATATCGAAACACGGACGAGAGAGGGGTTGATGAAGGTCAACTCCGTCGAACGCACCAGTACCCAAATCGATGCGGCTGTCATGAGTGCCGCTGGTTGGAAGCCGAAGGCTGCGGCGACGTCCAAGGCAGCCGACCAGTACGGTCTTGGCTCCGAAGTCCCATCGCTCCGAAGCTTCTTCTCCAGGCTGGCATCCAGCGCTTCACAAGTCACTGCCAAAGGAAAGCAGTTGAAAGAGGAAGCAGCGGCTCAGGAAGAGATCAGTGAGGACGTGACCAAAATTTCTACCTCGACCATCTTCCTCCGAGTAACGACCGCTTGGGTGAAGACCACTGTGTCGACGTCGTTCGCTGCGGAGCTGGAGCGTGCAACGAAGAAACCACCACCAAAGACCACGAAGCTGGCCATTCTCACTTCATCTTACGACGAGACCATGGCCTCGGAAAGCTCGCGCTCCGACACCGTCTCCAAGTCTGTGGATGTGTTCGCTTCGGTACTGCCCAGCAAGAAGCCAGGCGGCCGTATCTTCATCGGATTCCCCACGACGCAAACCACCGGTGCCGGCATGCACATTTCCGCGCAGTCGGTCATCCCAACCGTCGAGCGTGAGGCGATCGATCTCAATGCACGTTGGGTCAGAACATGGAACATCGAGATGCTCCGCGCGGCTGGTATCATGACAAGACTTGCATACATCAATGAGATGGGCGACCTAGACTCCAAGATCAAGAAAATGGTTGGAGCTGGAACCAGAATCCCAGCGGAGGACCTTACCAGACTCTTGCCCGAAGCCCTTCACATTCTCAAGACCTTTTCCTTCAATGACTCCACACCAAGCGGCCAGGTGTCCCAGATACTTGAGGAAGCATTCTGGACGGCTTTCAAAAAGGCCTCCATTGAAGTATTTTCTTCCCGAGGTGTTCTATCCAGTACCAAAGTGCGGCTTGGCTCTGACGAGCTCAGCAAGTTCGTCGACACCATCCCGGTTGTCCCTCGAGAGCTCATGGAGAATGCTTTCGTGAGGAAGCTGATGGATTTTGGTCTCATCAGCCCAATCACCGTGGACGACGTTCGGACAGAGCTGGAAACCAAGGCCATGAACAAGGAGCAACTCATCAACTTCATCACCTGGGCTGGAAAGAAGGCCCTCAGCGGCGAGTTGGATCCTCCTAGCAAAGCCCGCCTCCTCGATGTTGCCGTCGCGACCGTCAGTGAGGATGGCAGTGACCAAGGCGATATCATTGCGCTCGGTTCCATTACAAACTACCTGGCGGCAAACAAGATTCCAGCGAATCTGCCCATTCCGCCTAGCACCATCCCTCTTGCATACACCGCCACCTGTTCCGCTCCCGAGTTACAGGCTCTTGGCTGGGAGCCTCTTGAAATCGTGCCGTGGTTGCGGTACTTGCTCGAGTTTGGTTCCAGCAGGCCCGACGATCAGAATCTGAAAAAGTCTTCCAAGTTCGCAGTTCAGGTTCTTACAGTGCTGTCCAAAAACTGGGACAACATCAGCCAAAGTTCCAAAGGAACGATTGTTACCCTTCTGCAAGCCCATGCCGTCATGCCGACAAAAACTGGTATGAAGAAGCCAACCGAATCTTTCTTCCCCAGTGTCAAGCTCTTCGACGACCTCCCTACGATTCAGGGCTGCCAGAGCTTGAAGGAGAAGTTTCTTTCAGCCATTGGAGTGCGCAAAACTGTTGATCTCGACACAATCTTCGCTCGGCTCTTGAGTCCTTCGGCCGAGGGCGGTGCCCAGAGATGGAGTCACATGGAACTCATCAAGTACCTTGCCTCGGTCAAGGACGACATCCCGGCGGCTGACATGAAGAAACTCCAGGAGACCCGTTTCTGTCCTGCAGAAGCTGGACCGAAGGGCGCGGAGCCCACCAAAGGCACCACTGAGCTTTACAAGGTCTCGGAGTTGTTTGAGCCCAAGGACACACTGAGAACTCTTCGGCTGCCGGTTTTGCAGTGGATTGGTCCACCCGGAAGCTACAGGCCAAACAGCCATGAGGGTCGTTTCCTGTCGATTCTGGGCCTGCGGCCATACCCTTCTGTTGCAGAGATGGTCAACATGATGTCTGCCAAGGATGCGGAACTGAGGGTATCCGCAATGACTTATTTCATTACAAACCACCACATCAATGGCTACGGAGCATTCAACCTCGCCGACAGTCGCAAGGCTTTCTTGCCTCTTCAAAACGACACCCGGCTGGTGACGCCCTCGGCTTGTTTCACAAACGACGGTGCCGCCGTCCTGGGCTTCGATATCCTTAAGAAGGAGCTTCATGTCCATGCTAACAAGTTCGGTGTGGCAAGAGACCCGCCCGTGGCTGAATGCGTCTCCCGTCTCCTGGCCAAACCGCCTCAGGATCGACAGGCTGCGGTGACTCTCTTCGAGTACTTTACCATGCGTGTTGGTGATCTGGGCGAAGGCAGCTTGGCTAAGCTCCGAGATGCACCTATTGTTCCCGTCACAAGAAAGTCCCGTGATGGCAACTCGAGCACCGAGAAGCCCGGTACCTACACCACCCATATCAGCCCCCGGCGATGCTATTTGGGTACATCCGCGACATATGGCAACATCTTCGACTTTGTTGACTTTGGGGCAAATGCCAACACTTTCTTGTTTAAGTGTGGCTCCAGGAGCGAACCCACAAAACCAGAGATCGCACACCTTGCTTGCAGCGAGCCTGCTCGACTTCTCAGCATTCTTCAAAGCCCGGATAAGTACCTCGCTCTTTTGAAGTCACTGGCCGAGAACATGTCGATTCTGAAAAAGGATAAAGATCTCCTTAGGAAGATGAAGTCTTCTCCTTTCCTGCTTGCCGCCAAAGAAATTGCCTCGCCACCATCCAAGGACAAGCTTATTGACATCGATGACGAAGATGCGCCCATAAAGCAGTACCAACTTGCCGCGGCCAACCGCATTGTCATTCTGGACGACATCATCAGCTACCGTTTGTTCAAGGACTACTTGATTACCGCGCCCGAGGAGGAAGTTCTTGAGGAGTTTTACCACCAACTTGGCGCTTCGACGTTGAGCTCGCTCGTGCAAGAGGAAGTGAGGATCGGCCCCCATGCAGATAAGCAAGACCGGGCAGCCGCACTACGGAAGCATGTCCTTGAGCGCTCCAAGATCTTCCTTCACGAATATTCGAACTACCGACGAGACCACATCAAACACGATGCTAAATGGCTGGAGAAGAGCTTACAAGTTGAGCTTGTTCGTTCCGTCGCACTTCGCCGCTCGCTCAACGGCCATAGCCACTCGCACACGGAAAAGAGATCTGCTGCCAGCGCTCAGTCCGGTTCAACCTGGATCCTGTACGTCGCCGCAGAAGGAAAGCCTGATATGTATCAGGTCGGCCAGGCCATATGTCAACTCCTCCTGTCCCGGCCGAACCAGCAAGCGTACCTCTTCTTCGAGCCCTTCCTTACCCTTGACCTTTACGGCTTGCGAGCCCGAGGTTACAACGTCGACCGTATTCTGCGAGCCAAGGCAGCCGAGGCAAGGGTTGCCGAGGAGGAGCGTCGGAAGGCGCTGGAGGCTGAGCAAAAGCGAATCCAAGAGAAAGAACAAGAATGGGGCCAGCAAGCCAAGGCTGCCGAAGCTGCTCGGCAGACCACCAGAACCCCTGAGCCAGTCATGCCAGGCTCCTTCATGAACGACAGCCCGGAAGATTCGCACAAGCTGCCTCCTCCACAGCAGTCACGGAAGGGCAAGGGTCTCTTCTCAAACCTTACGCGTCGCTTTGGTTTCGAGACTGACGAGAACGATGAGGCGGAAGACCAGCTTCAGAAGTTCATCGATAAGACCCCCGAGATCCAGTCGCAAGGCGCTGCGAACCATCCCAGCAGCAGCAGCAGTAGTACACAGAAGCCCAGGGACGATGGCCGCGTGACCAACCCGGCGACCGTCGGACAGAATTTGCTGAACGCCATCAACTCTACCAGAGCCCATGACTCTAACAGGGTGTTCTCGCCGCCGAGCGTAAACGAAGTCAAGGAGCAGGCCACGTACTGTGACAGCACCCCGTCGCAAAATATTGTTTTCGCGGCTGAAGCGTCAAACGGAATGAAGGTCTTCGTCTCCAAGAATCTTTCAATGGAGCCGGTTCAATTCCTCTCAACGCATCACGGGCCCATCAACGCGTTCGCCTCTCTTCTCACCGAGGTTGCTGGCGTTTACTCGCTCTCCCCGCGGGTTCTTCACATTTTCTACGACGAGGCAGGTTCCACCATTGCTTTCAACAGCAGCGGCAGCATCTTCTGCAATCTGCGGTTCTTCTTGCAGTTGCACGCCAACAAGATGACTACAGCCCAGTCAAACGAGGCAAAGGCCGAAGCAGCCGTGTGGTGGTGGGTTGTGCTGGCTCACGAGCTGGCGCACAATTTGGTCCAACCTCACAACTCAGATCACAGCTACTACACGTAAGGACTTTTCTGCTTCTTCTTCTCTTTCCTTGTAGTTCCAGGCTAACAGTTCAAAGCGAATCGTTCATTCAGCAGTACTTCGCCAAGATGGTAGTCAAAACAGCACAGTGGACTCAACAGGCCGCTTCTGCCCCCCCTGCTCTTCCACCCGCGCCCTCACAGTCGCAGACTCGAACTCAGGCGCAGCCGCCCCCTTCCTACCAAGAGAGCAATAGACAGGCGCCAGGAAACCCTAGATACACCTTGTTTGATTAGAAGTCGTCTAGACGGCGGTAGGCTCGGTCGTCAACCCAGCATCGCCTTAGCATTGGTTTTCCAAGACATAGACTCCCCTCTCGCGCTTCTCGGCGTTGTCTTGTTCATGTTTATAGCATTGTCGGAGTTTGGTAGCACAGTGGGGAATGATATCGGATTTCTAAACCCTTGGAAAAAGGACATATCGCACACTCGTTTACTGGCTGGGATGTCGCGGTCGGTCAGCGTCATTTGCGATGCACCAATCAATTTTTACACGCGACAGCTATGCCACTAGGTCTCCACTGGCCTCATTTATTGGTGTTCTAGTCTTGGGGTCAGTTGAGTAGTTGTGATCATCAAGCTGCTTCCGCCCTCTATATATATCGTAACCATCAATCCACCTACGTCAACCCGAGACTCATCAGCATCGACACAATCCAATTCGGATTTTATTTTTTTTGCCGCCAATGACATTTTTACAAGAGAAGGGTTATGCCTTATACATACAAAAGGGACCAGGCTTGCGTTTGACTGAAAATACATATAGGTCAGAAGAGATAGACAATCAACGCCACCTTGATGGGTATTACACGAATGGGTGTTCTAGAGTGGCATCTTCTCGTTATGCCCAATCCGGACTTTGCCAGTTGATGTTGCTACATTCTAGGTCTGGAGGAGCGTGTGTGACATAGATGACCCAGGCCAGGAAACCTAGACCAAACAGCAGCGGCAAACACGCTAGCGATGTAGAACAGTTCAAGCCGGCATCCAAGACGAGGGTAGAGCGAATGGGACATTTGTTAGATTTCTTTTTGCCGTATTCAGGGTCTGTTGTTCTTGGGAGCTACAGGTCTCTGGCAGTACAATGTTGAATTAGATAATGGCTCCCTAGATATATGTCCGATACTTTTTCTTCCCAACGATGCCACCAATCCCTTTGCTATTTCCTTTTTTCACATGGTATCATAAAAGGTACACGCTGTTAGACGAAGGAGAAGCCACGCTCTCACCACTCTCTGTCACCGCTGACCAAGCCTGACTCACGCCTTGGCGAAGGCGTCGATGAACTTGGCCAGCTTCTCGGCGCCCTCGAGGGGGATGGAGTTGTAGTTGCTGGCGCGGATGCCGCCGACGCTGCGGTGGCCTTTGAGGCCCGTGAGGCCCTGGGCGGTGGACTCCTTGAGGAAGGCCTTCTCGGCGGCGTCGACGTCGCCGCCCCGGGCGACGCGGAAGCAGATGTTCATGCGCGAGCGCACGGACTTGTCCGGGACGATACGGTAGACGTCCGGGTGGGCCTCGAGGGCGGCGTAGATGAGGGCTGCCTTCTTGTCGGCCACGGCCTGCTGGCCGTCGACCTTGTCGCCAAAGGTGCGGAGGAGCTTCTTGAGGACCTGGCCGGCGATGTAGACGCTGGCATGGTGGTTTAGTTACTAGAACACCAGAGGGAGAAGGGGGGGGAGGGGAGGTATCGGAGGCGAAGAGGTAACTCACTCAAAGATGCTCAGAGTGTTGTACAAGCTGTTGTTCTTGGCAATGGTCTCGTACGACAGGACGATCGGGGCGATGGGCAGGCCCAGCTTGCGCATGAGGGCGGGCGAGGGCTGGGGCGCGAGCAGGCTCTTCTTGATGACGACGACGGTGATGCCGGTGGAGCCGAGGTTCTTCTGCGCGCCGAAGAAGATGGCGCTGAAGTTCTTGACGGGGATGCGCCTCGAGAGGATGTTGGACGACATGTCGGCGACGACGATGGGGCCCTCGCCGTCGTCCCTGGGCGCCAGCGCCGCGGGGAAGCCGGGGAACTCGACGCCGTCGACCGTCTCGTTGTCGCAGTAGTACACCATGGCGGCGTCCCGGCTCAGCTTCCAGTCCTTCTCCTCGGGGATCCTGCCGAACTTGCCGTCGTTGATCTTGCGCGCGTCGGCGGCGACGTTGACGTGCTCCGGGCCCAGGAGCCTCGCGGCCTCGGCGCTGGCCTTCTGGGACCAGCCGCCGGTGACGAGGTAGTCGAGCTTGAGCTGCTCGTCGACGACCTTGCGCAGCTCGGCGACGACCCTCTCGTCGGTCTCGTCGGCGGCCCCGAGGCGCTGCAGGACGGCGTCGCGCTGGCGGGCGACCCAGGCGCCGACGAGGTTGTAGACGGTGGCGGAGAACTCGCCGCTGCCGCCGGCCTGCATGAAGAGGACCTCGTAGTCGGCGGGGATGTCGAGGTAGGCGGCCAGGTCGGCCTTGGCCTCCTCGATGATCTTAGTGGCGATCTCGCTGCGGTGGGAGTGCTCGGCGATGCCGAGGCCGGTGCCGTTGAAGTCGAGCAGGGCCTGGGCGGCCGTCTCGAGGACGTCGGTGGGCAGCAGCGCAGGGCCGGCGCCGAAGTAGGTGATGTCGGCGCGAGTGGGCATGGTGGGCGGTTCGAGTTCGAAGAGATTGTGTTGGATGGGCAATTAGGGGGAGGGAAGGGGAGTTTAAATTGGACAGGGAGGCTCGAAGACGGGTAGAACGGGACGGATCGTTGCTTCAATAAGGTTTATGTAGGGTCCGAGATGTTGCTTTCCAATGAGTCACGGAAGGCCGGGCTCAGAGCGGTGGTGCCGGAAAAAAAAGTCGCTATTCCAGACAGGCAACCCCGCCAAAAAATGCGGTCCGGGACACCGGTGTCGGAAACAAAAACCCAAGAAAAATGACGTGGGTGGATGGAGGGGTGGGTTCCCCGGATTTCCCAGCGACTGTGGGGGGGTTCCCAATGCCGCCTGCCTGGCACCGCGGCCGTGGTGGCCCGTGGTGGGGTCGACGCTTTGGGCGCGCGGGCGGGGAGGGGGGAGGACTTCCCTAGCTTGGGGCCTTGGGGGCCTTTTTTTTTCAAACCCCCTCTTATCCTTGGTGGGTTGAGGCGGAAACAACTCCATGGGTCTTCTCAACCCCGTCAGTCCTCCCTTACTTACTGTATCATCACCCCCATGAGCAACGGTTGACTATCCACCCCTTCCCCTCTCCGTCGATCGACGCCCTGTCTTCTTTAATGGCACGTGTAGACACTACCGAACGTGCCCCCCTTGCGCCTGAGATCGCCCGTACCGGCTTCTCGTCAAGAAAGCCTTTGATAAGATGATGTATTAAATATCCCCCTTCCTTCCTGCCCGTTGTTTCTTTCCGTTCCTCCCCACGCCACCGCTAGATGCAATATTTCCAGACCGGAGTACTGTCTACCTTGCCTACATAGCCCAACCCGCACGCCTCCCACCCACATTTCCATGCATGCATAGTCTTACTCTCTTCTCCCGTTGTTGATACCTACGTGAGATACTGGATACTGATTTGTGGGTGCTCCGTTGCGTGCGTAAAGGGACGAGGATCTTCCAGAAGTCCCGCCGGACATGGTGGACCGTAAGGGCGCGGAGGCGGCGGCGAAGCACTCGCATTCCATCCCCGCCCCGTCTTTCCGTGAGTAGTCCCACCCAGGTCCCCCCTGGGCAAGTCGTCCGTATACCATGGCCAAGCTCATGTGAAAAGCGACGCACAACTCCCCGAGGACGTGGTTCCTCACCACGGCCCTCTCGCCGCTCATCATCCGGCTCATCAGGCTGCTGCTCGCCCACGGCGACTACGTCGTCGCCTGCCTGCCGCCCAGCGAGATCGAGGACGAAGGCCGAAGCGCCGAGTTTCGCGAGCTCATCAACGAGTGCAAGAGCAACCGCAAGGACCGCGAGGGGTGGAAGGACAGGATACGCGGCATCCGCTGCGATGGCCGCGTCATGGGCCAGTGCGGCGCCGCCGTCGCCGAGGCCGTCCAGGTGTTTGGCCGGATAGACATCCTGCTGTGTTGCAGGTCCGAAGGTATCGTCGACCCTCGAACCGTTTCTTCGCAAAGGATACTGACCGGATGCCCTCTCTCCCCCAATAGCCGTCGTGGGAAGCGTCGAGGAGCTCTCCACCACCCCCCAGACCCAGAATCTCGTCCGCATCCAGTTCGAGACAATATTCTTCTCGCAGGTCAACTTTATCAAAGCCGCCCTGCCGCTCCTCCGCTCCCAGCACACGGGGCACATCATGATCCTCTCCAGCACGGGCGGCCACCTCGGCACGCCGGGGATGCCCATCTACACCTCGGCCATCTGGGCGCTCGAGGGGTTCTGCGACTCGCTCGCCTACGAGATCGCCCCTTTCAACATCAAGGTCACCATCGTCCAGCCCAACAAGGAGATCCAGTCACTCACCAACAAGATCATCTTCGCGCCCCAGCTGCCGTGGTACGACTCCGAGGTCAACCCGGCCCCCAGCGTCCGCGACATGCTCGGCAACCTCCTCAACATGAACCCCGAGACCGCCGTGCCGGACCCCAACGAGACGGACGAGGTCCAGGTCAGGTACCCGAGGCTGCCGCCTAGCGCCATCGACAGGCTGGTGCTAGAGACGGTGCATGCGCTGACGGCCATCGGGGGCCACGAGAACCCGCCTGCGAGGCATATCGTCGGGTTCGAGGGTGCTGCCGCGGTCAAGGAGAAGCTCAAGACGGTGACTGAGGAGCTGGAGGACTTTGTGGACGCGAGCCTGTCCGTTGACATCTTTGACAGCGAGCTCAAGGCCGAGGCGAAGGAGGGGAAGACGGCGGGATCACCAACGCCCGCGCCGGCATCTACCGCGTCGGGTTGAGTCTGGCCAGAAGGAGTCCAGAGGCAAGCGCATCTACTGGGGATTGATGACATGAATACGACTCCCTTATTGTTCGTCTACAGGTATCTTTAAAAACAATAGAATCGTGAGGCATACCTAGTGTTGCATACCATCGCAAAAACGCACCGGTACCATGACCCATCAATACACTGTCCAAGGCCTAGGAATTTCCCAACCTCGATTCGAATCGCACGCCCAAGCACTCTTTCACCTCGAAGGACTAAGCGGCCTGTTGAAACCGCCCTGCCGGTTCATGTACTGCCGATACTCCGTCTTCTTCTCCTTCCTCACGGCGCCGACGTTGTTCCCCGCAATCTTCTGGTTCTTGGTGGTGCCGAAGCCGCCGAAGCCCAGCATCGCCTGCATGGCAGCCATGTCGTCGTCCTCTACCTCGGGCTCGGGCTCGTCGTCATCGTCGGCGGCCTCGCGGCGGTCGTCCCGTCCGCCGTTCGTCATCGGCGTGTCGCCGCGCTCGCTGTCGCGTCCGCTCTCGACCTGCGGGGATTCGTGGCGTCCGACCTTGAAGGACATGGTGTGCTGCTCCTTCTTTCCTCTGGGTGCTGCGCGTGTGGGCAGGGTTTCGGTGTAGGTAGCCGGGTCGCGACGGGCAAGAGGCGGGCTGCCGCTTCGGCGGGGTGAGGCAGAGCGTCTGCGGTCTTTGTCGCGCGGGGTGTCTTGTTGGATGTTAGTGTTTGATGTAGAACGAAGCTCAAGATGGTGGTCATGCTTACTCCGGCCCTCGTCATCATCAGTTCGCCTAGGCGGCCTCTCATCAGGCAAGTCGTCATCTCTGCGACGCCTATCGTCTCTGCCCTGCCACCCGCCACGCTCTCTGCGAGGTGGCCTTCCTCCATCGCGGTCGTCGCGAGGACGGTCCCTCTCACGGTCTCTGGATCTGGGGCGGTGGTCTCTGTTGTCGCGTCGGTCGCGCGATCTGGACCTATACCGCCTATCACGGTCGTCTCTTCTGTCGCGATCGTCCCGTCTGCCATCGCGGTCTCTGGGGCCGCCGCCGCCGCCGCCACCGCGATGACTTCGTCGGTCGGGCTCATCCCATGCCTGTCGGCTATCGCGTCCGCGACCCATAGTTGTGTACGGCTGGTGAACGTGACTTTGCTAGAGGGAAATCGAGAGGGAAATGGAGAGCGATGAGTTGCGATGTTGAACGGTGATGTTGGCAAACGACGTCACAGTGAGGCTGAAGAAATTTTGGGGTAACAGTTGCGCTGGGAAGGTTGGTTCATCTGGCACACGTTCAAGCTTTACGCCCCTGGAATTTAGTGCTGGGCAGCCGTGCATGAGCTCTGTTTCTGGGCAAGCTCCACCGAGGCCGCTGGCAAGCTCCGGCGGGTTCCATGCCGCCAAGTCAACATCTATTTCTCGATCGACATTACTACATAGCGTTGCTGGTCCATCTTCCGACACCACAGACCTCAGCCAACGCCTTCAGGCTCATCACGTCTTCCTCGCTACCCTGGACAAGCCAGAGCAAGCAATGAAAACCACGGTTTGCGTCACCTGGAGGCAGTGAAATACCAGGGACACGGTGAAATCGGCATGCGGCAAGCCGCAGAGGCACGACCTCGGTGATCAAAAATAGGAATAATCAAGATTGATGCCAATAGGCATCTTTCAGAGATTAAACTGAAAAGAACAGATACTACACTTGATCTAAGCCAAAAGGCAAAGAAGAGCTAAGGAGAAAAGAAGAAGAAGATCCTAAGATTGGATGCGAGGTGGGAGGGATTATATAGATTTTGAAAGTGGCCTGTGCGGCGGCCACAGATCAGTAAGGGTACGTACCAGAGGTACCTGGACGGGTTGACGGTTTCTTCAACAGGCAGGACTGGAAATTCTTCTTTTTTTCATTGGTAGAGCCGTGATGAATGGAAGGCAACCGAACTACCTAGGTAGTTAGGGTACGTTCTTTCCTTCTGTCGAATTGGCCTCAGTGGGAAGGTGAGTCACGAGATGCCTGTGAAGGAAGGCTGCAGGCGTTATGCGGCAGCTGGTTGACAGGCAGGAGCTCCTGCTCTTCCCAGATTCGACTTCACTTGTACGGGGAGGCCTCACTTTCTCGTCATTGATGGTGCCTGGAACAAGACTGAGGTACATGGCCAAGGCGGTTCTTCGTAGAGTCGCGCAGGTACATGATACAAAAAACACAGTATAAGTGGCATGCCTATTACCCAGCACAATAGGTCTGGAACGAGATCTATACTCATATTATTTATTCCTTTCTGCCTTAGGTAGTGTGGCCGTCTAGATTTCGTCCTCCTCGTCGTCAAAGTCATCCTCCCTGCCCATCTCATACAAGATCCTTCCACCCTCTCCCGCCCCTATGTCCGTCTGCGCATCAAAGTAAGGCAGCACAATACCCTCCCTATCCCGCCGTTGTTTCTCCGTGAGGCCCAGGTTGAACGTACTCTCTGGCTCCTCGTCCTCTCCACCTCCGGTATCCGTAGCGCCAGAACCATCGGGGGTAGCAAACATGGGGTGCTCCGAGAGGAGGAAAATCTTAGATCCCTTCGCAGAGGTAGTGGTTATACTCCGGCCCATCTGTGGCGACACAATAAACCTTTCCGCCATAGCACGTCCGCTTCGCCTCCTGATCTCCATCTCGACGACCACACCATGGTAGTCCTCGGACTTGGTGTCACCCTTGAGACCGACGAGGACGCCTTCACGGCCCTCACCCAGCCCCCATTCCGGCTCTTGCAGACTCCTGTTTCTTGCCCTCTGACGCTCGATCTCCTGGCGCAGGCTTGATAGCCGGAGAATGGAGGTGGCTAAGTGTGAAAGGACGGTCAGAGGGTGAGGCTCGTACTCGCTTACTGATCGCGGGAGGACAACGGGGACATCGGTGTGGTACACTGCTACCAGGGATACCGTCGGCATAATGATGCTTGACAAGAAATTCGGCATGATCTGAGGCGCCGCTGTGGCGAGCTCATTGAGTGAGTCGAGCAGCACAACGATTTCTACCAAAGTGGTGAGTCAGAGCTACGATGAGGCCAACCAGGGAGGCCACTCACTTTGAGATGAAGCACCCTTGGCGCCGGCAGGATCTATCTTGGGGTAATGTGAGAGGATCTCTGCCCTGAGAGCCTTGGGGTTCTTGCCTCGGGCTCGCACGACGACGTCTACATCTCGAGGCCGCTTTAAAGTCGCAAATGAGAGTAGGATGATCTTGGCCTTCGCAACCTGTGTGAAACCCCGTTAAAACCAACTTCACACCGCGCTATCCCCAATTCTTTTCCATCTTTTTTTTCATGGTCTAGTTTCTGTGTTCCAAGACATTTTTCTAGCCAGGCGGAATGAGAGCGGCGCGTACCTTGGCTCTGGAGACGAACTCCCGCAAGACAGGCGCAGCACTCTGCTCAAGGCTATCCAGCACAAGAGTCAGAGGACTGGCGCTATCTCTCAGATTCAGGAGTTTCTGGAAGAGCAAGAGGCTGTGCGAACGACTATGATTCTCAGTCGAGGGCGCCATGACGGCTTGTGAAGGGCCCGTTGCGACACGGGCTTCTGGTGGGGGGGAGCGAGGTCGCCGAGGAAAATGCCTAAACCTAGGTAGGTGGGTTTCGGCCCAACAATCAGTATTCCCTCCGCTCGATAGGTTTACACTTATAACAGAGGCGTTGATCGGCGGTCACGGTAGCTTCGTCGAAAAAGACTGTGGTATTGAGGAGTGAAAGTTCCAGGGATATGATTTCTGCGGTTGACGCTTTTCGTGGGGTTGAGTTCTCGGTGATGTGGGGCACTGACCGAGACGCTGCTGCTCACCGAAGGAACCACACCGGGTATCGAGCATCAATTTATACATGTCGACAAAAGGGCCCGGACGTATTACTTCTGTTGTGGATCAGTTACAGCCATATAGTTTGTAGAGATCAACATCCGATATCTGGCTAGAAATAAGTACTGTTATGAAATACATGCTGGCCGCTGCGGTGCGTGACCACAGTATGGCCAAGACTCTCATACACAACCTCCTTTGACTTGACCTTACCTCTTGGTGATCGAGTCAAAAGAAGCTAGCCCTCAAAAATAGCAGCGTTGGAATAATATTGGGTATGCCGTCACGAGATTCCATGTTCTCCATCGTGCATGTAAGCCTTCATAGCCCGGACTAGACTCGTTCAGTACGAGAAACTGCATCTCTCTCTCTGCCTCCGGAGCACTTAACTCATCTTCCGTTGAATTTAGTAATGCGAAAGCCACCACATTCACGTAATTCGTAAGTTGTGGTATTATAATTGATCAGCGACGTGGCACCTTTGCTCCCTAATGACTCTGAGTTCTACTTCCCCGGCCTCGCCTCGTCATCTTGGCCATTAAACACGCCAGTCTGCTCCTCCAGGAGGGGTATCTATTCGTCTCTCTGCAAACCATTTTCCCTCAGTCGTCAGGAATGGGGGACCCAAGCGTCACACCTGAATACTCGGGAACCGGGGATCCAAGCTGGATCCCAGATGTCTGAGAGGCAGGGGACCCAAGCTTGACGTCCACAGTTTCCTCAGACCCACCTTCGTCAGTCATCTCGATCTCCTCCTTCGGCTGCTCCTGAAGGACTTCAGCCTCTTTGGCTCCATCGGTGTCCTCCATCTTCACCTCCATCTGAGTCTCCCCCTCTGCCTTTCCCTGCTCCTTGGCAGCCAGGACTTCCTTCGCCGGCTTATCCCGATCCCGCTTGAACCCGGATGCCTCAGGTAATTCGCACGACCATTCGTCCTCAAACTTCTGCTTCAAATAACTGTCAAAATCCCCGGCCCGCCGCCTCTCGCGCGCTGCGAAGGCCTGCTCAAGCCACTCCGGGTCGTGCTTGCCCATGGCAATGTTGTCAGCGTACGTGGCGCAGTCATGGCGGAAGTTGTTGTCGTTGCGAAGGGCGTCTAGGTCAGGGCGGGCATTATCGGTGCCCGGGTCAATGATCCGCGTGCCAGCAGGGAAGAGGGCGATGATCTCGGCGCGCTCTTCTCTGGAGAGGATGTCCCAGGCTGCTGGCTGGCAGAGGATGGTCTATGATGTAACATGGTCAGATGCGCCGATCTCTCAAGAAAGAACGGAAAATGGCAAGCAGGATAGTTTTGAGAATGACATTTCACTTACCCGTAAATCAGCGCTAGCAAGCGGAGACTTGGGGTCCGTTAGGAGCTTCTGTGTTGTCCACTTAGGCGCTTTCTTTACCACCCTGGTTGTGATTTTGCGCTTGGCAGGCCTTGAAGGGGAAGTCACGATGACCGTCTTGGCTTTGTTCGTGTTGCGAGCCGATCGCCGCATGTTGGCCAATTCTGTAGCTGTAAACGCCGCGTCGAGATTGATGTTATCCAGAGAGGCAGGCGGTTGGTCGGGGGAGGTTCGCTGGGTTCGGTGATGGACGTCCGCGTATTCTGAGCCGCCAGAAGAGGGAGGAGGGGAGAAGCTCCCGGTTGACAAAGAAGAAGCGTAGTCGGCCATTTCTACGTCTACTGAGGCAGGTGCCATCTTGGGCTCTTGGTTCGGGGGTACGGGATGAATGGGCTTAATTGGCTATATGCACATGGGTTCAGGTCTAAACAATTGTCAATGAGCTGCATTTGAACAGAGCGCCCATTGCTGTTTGAGGCTATCCTGGAAAACACGTTTGTGAGGGGAGTCGGAAATGTTGGTTGGTGGATTGTACCGTTTTTGTCAAGAGGCTCTCATAAAGCAGACAAGTCTTTAGGTGGATTTGAGATGAGATTCAAAGCGCCTGGACGAAACTTACAAACAAGACACGGAACACAATAAGAGAGCGAGAGACAGTTCGATCCTTGAAACAGCCACCTCGGACTTCCCTCCAAGAAAACCAGTTTTGAAATGAATGTCGTGGGTTGCAATGTCACAAGAAGGCCGGACTCTCATCACACCTCCCCAGAAATGGATGTGGTTGGAAAGGATATCTCTCACAGTGACCACTGAGCTGAGGTGCTGTTCTCAGCCATAACAAGGCTGACTAGGCCTTTGGTGGCGCCACACACTCCATGGATCGCAGGGATCACCCCCCAGGGCAAGCCCTCCAATTGGCCAGTAATGGACGCCTATGGTGCATGGTGTCATCTCAATTCCCAGGAACCCGGAGCACACCGAGAGCTCCTCAAGCGCCCGAAGACCCCCCATGATCCTGATTTAGTAGACGGGTGAATAAAGAGCCCCTGGTTCGAGAAGAGGACACCGGCACCGCCTGCGATACCCAAGCGAACTCCTTGTATTTCTCGTCGACTGCCTCGTGACAGTAACAACGAAACGATTCAAACCGATACTCTGGCCCCAGCGCATCCGACATCTGGGCACGAGGACAACAAGCTCCTTGAGGACACGTCTATTCAACGCCCCAGTCAAGCTGCGATAGCTTCCCTCCCAGTCGACAGATAAGCCTCGATACCACACTGTGCCCTTCACGAACCCGCCGAAGCTCTCTTCACATACCTGTTCCTACAACGCCGCACATACCGACAAAATGATCCGCTCAACGCAAATAGCAAGACTAGACGGTACGTCATATAACCGACCTCCCCTCCCTCCTCGCATCCCGACAACCGGACTAATACCTACTAGGCCTGATGCTCTGCGCCTCCGTCGACGACGAGCAACAGGAAGCCGCCCTCTCCGAGGTCAAGTCGCAAATCAAGCAGGTCCTCCGTAAGCTCACGCGCAACTCGGAACCTCAAGCCAGCATCGAAAGCGGCGCCTACAACCTAAAGTACGTCCCCCCCAAGCCGCCCCCTCCTCCGCCCTCCAAAATCGTCACTAACTCCTTTCGCCAGCTACCTGATCGACTCGGACATCACGTTCCTCTGCATAACGGAGCGCTCATACCCGCGCAAGCTCGCCTTCACGTACCTCTCTGACCTCGCCCGCGAGTTCACGACGACCTACCCGGTCGCCCAGCTCCACTCCCTGTCCCTGCGGCCCTACGCCTTCATGGAGTTCGACACCTTCATCTCCCGTACCAAGGCCACCTACTCGGATACCCGCGCCTCCCAGAACCTCGACAAGCTCAACGATGAGCTGCGCGACGTCACAAAGGTCATGACCAAGAACATCGAGGACCTGCTCTACCGCGGCGACTCGCTCGAGCGCATGGGCGAGCTCAGCTCCCGCCTGCGCGACGACAGCAAGAAGTACAGGCGCGCCGCCGTGAGGATCAACTGGGAGCTCCTGCTGAGGCAGTACGGCCCGCTCGGCGCGCTGGGGTTCATCATCATCGTCTTCTTCTGGTGGCGTTTCCTCTAGATGGCCGTTTGTTGCGGCGGCTGCGGCGGCAAAAGGGGGAGAAAGAGGGTCAACGGGACCGCCCCTTCTTTCATGAACCTTTTTGTAATGATTCTCTATTTTTGTTCGGCAGACAGGCGTTAATTATCGCAGTGGTCGTATATCTCTCCATTTGTCCATGTATATCAGCCAAGTCACGGTGTGCGCCCTTTCAAAAGAAAGAGGCGGAGACGACGCAGAGAGGTAGCGGCAAAAACACGGGAGGTCCTTTGCAGAATAGTGGTTATTTTGAGTCTTAATGTTGAACATGATCCAACACTACCCGGCTTAGGGTATCTCTATCGTAGTGAGTCTCTTCGGACT
This sequence comes from Colletotrichum cereale, assembly GCA_034509685.1. Taxonomy (NCBI): domain Eukaryota; kingdom Fungi; phylum Ascomycota; class Sordariomycetes; order Glomerellales; family Glomerellaceae; genus Colletotrichum; species Colletotrichum cereale. The sequence goes on along the minus strand of JASUDE010000054.1, from coordinate 131,733 downwards.
GTGTAATGAAATCGGCGATCTCAATCTTTGTATGAAATGGCCGTTCTAAGGGAGGTATCAAGAGGTAAGTAAGTAAGGGAATGAAAAAGAAGAAAAACGGAAGAGGAAACCAGGAATAATATCATGTCTCGTGGTGCGGATGAACCGATCCCGCCCCGCCTCGTAACAAAACCCCAACGCCTCGGCCGTGACGAAAAGACCACACACGGATATACATGTGTACGAACAGATCGCCTTTTTTGCGTCGCTAGAAATCGTCGTCGAATCGACGGTGTCACATCACCAAACACTCCTTGGCTGCCTTGGGCAGGGGCACGGCTGGTATCGAGGCCGCCGTGTGTTGCCATTCGAGATGCTCCTGGAATCCCTGAAGATCCTCAAACCCGGAGTCGTCCAGGGTATCTCGTAAGTCATCGTCATCGCCGCCCCCCTCGGTGTAAGGCGCCTCGTCGCAAAAGGGGCATAGAAAACGGGCGACCCAATCCCCCTGATACGGCGCCATGTGGTTCGCTATCGCCAGGGGCGCGAACACGACTGTCTTCTCTTCTCGGCGTTTTGACGTGGTGAAGGCAGTCGCTTGCCAATGCGGCATTTGCGTCGTCGGCGAAATGGGCGGTACGGGGCTGGTGCTAGACTCCTCGGCCGCACGCAGCGACGGCATGCTCTCTAGGTCCTCCCACACCAGATGCCCGTCGCAGAAGTCGCACACGAAAGCAATGTCTCTGTCTCCGAAACGCTCAAACTTGCCAATGGTGTTGCAAGCTACCACCTCCTCCACATGCCGCCGATGGTGCTCATGTTCATCCATGGCAGGCCGGTTCTGCCATTCCCGCTGTTTTCTGTAGACAAGGAAGGCGCCTAGACATCTTGCTGACGTCTCCTGCTCCGCTGCGAATATCCTCCGGGCGGCACGGCACTGTGCACGGTGAAGTTCGCGGCGCAATTCCGTCGTATCCCGTGCCCATACCGGATTGACCGGACCTCCTATTCTCGCCCAGTCCTTGAAGTTCGCGACGTGAAGCTCGAATTTTGAATGCAGTACTCGTAACTCGGCGATTGAATGGGCTAGAGGAACGACGTCAGCATGGGGTCATGGCCGGTTGTGCAATGCAGAAGCTAGGCGAAATTTGGCGGGGAGCCAGCCGACAGGCCAGAAGAGAGGCCTCCGCTATATCGCGGGGTTCCGTATAACCTCGGAACCAGCTTCTAAACAGGCGCGGAGCGATGGTGGACAATGCCGGAAATGCCGGGGGGAGGGGGGGCTTACGTTTACGGTCGTTCATGTAATAGCGTTGGCCGTTGACGAGGGCCGACAGCTCCTGGAAGTCCTTCTTGGCGTCGTCGAGGGTGTCCTCGAGCAGGCGCAACTGTTCGTGTTCGTCAGGTCCCCATTGGCTCTTGTCGGAAAGCTGGAAGATTCGCAGGCCATCACCGATGAGCGTCGCAATGGCAGCCAGAAGGGACCCGACGGTAGGGCTGCTCATGATTCTGTGCACCCTTCCGTAATCTCCTCGAAAGATTCCTTTTCGAGGGGCTTGGTCGGTATGGGATGGGGAAGAGGTGTTCGCGCGGCGGCAAACGGCAGTTCGAGTAAAGGGGAGGGGCCTTCAGCGGTTTTTGGCGGATGCCGGATGCCGTGCGGCGCGCGCCCCAATAATAAATCCCCTTGAGCGCCCTCTTCGTAGCTTTGGAGAGGGGCTCGCAGAATATCCCGAATGGAACGGAAACTGCACGAGTAAATGACGGACAGCGGGCGCGGGCGGGCGGGCGGCGCGGCCACACCGTCCGAACCTGTTTTTGTAGCTCACGTTTCCCCTAGAGCGAAGGCTTGGCTCCCTCCCTCCCAACAGGCCGTTGAGCGTCGGGGTGCCGGGGAAGGCCTATTTGGGATGATGAGAGACGTGCTGTGGAACTCCACTGTCCACTACGTACGAGGCAGCGTGGACCTCGAATCCCCGTCGGCCGTACCGAGAGCCCGGAGCTCAAGCTGCTTGGTGGGCTGGGGATGCGTTTGCTGTGTGTCTCTTGTAGAGAGCGTTTGGTGCCTGGACCGGCGCTATGCTCGATTGGCTATTTCGTTGCTAGAAAACCTATGCGGCCATCCGTATGTCATGATGGAAGAAATCCATGGGACGAACACTACTGCGCAGAGTGGCAGGCGGGGGGGCCCCCGGGCATGTGATGATAAACGGGATGGAGCTCAAACAGAAGCAGGAGGAGCGCACGCGACGACGACGGTGGGGAAGTGGACAATAGCACGGCAGAAGAGGAAGGGGGGGAATTGGAAGTGCTGAAAGGAAAGTTTAAGAGAAAAGAAATGAAAGTATGACCGGAAGAGAGACCCGGAAAGTCAGACAGAGTGATCTCTGGGCCCGGTGCAGCTTGGGCAATTCACCTTGCTGGCTTAAGGAACGGGACTGACCTGGATACAACCCAGTGTCAAACACTGCCTAGGGGCCGGGGTCGCGCGAAGGAGCTTTAACTTTTGGGTGGGAGGGGGGTTGGGGTTGAAAGTAGTGGGTGTCCAGGTCAGCCATCGCTGCTGTTCTGGATAGCTGTACAAATACAGAGTACCGTGCCTAACTAACTACGTAGTGTGTCTGCTATGCCTGAGAGTGAAGGGGAGTTGGAAGGGGCGACCGTTTTACAGAGTATTTTCCTTCTACTTCCGTGGAGTCGCCGGCCCCGCCGACTTCTTGGGAATCGAATGGATCAGGCCTTCCCGTCTCCATTCCATCCAGGCATTTGCATTGCGCATTGCGTGGACGATATTCGATCAGCCAGCAACACACACCAAAAAGGAACATGGCAACGCTGCGTGTGCTTATTGCTTCTTTATTTACTTTCGGCGGCTTCCCCACCTTTCTCAACAACAACCCTCGTGCCACGCACACTAATCTACCTAGGCGGGTTCACTACGGCGCCCGGAGGGACCGGAGCGAGAGGCTAGAAAACCAGTGCTCTGTACGAATAGGTGCGTGGAGCTCCAATCCTGGCCTCAAAACACCGTTGGAGGGGGGCCTGGCGTCATCCCTTCCCCCAATGGAACCCTCTGATAGGCGCGGTGACATACGAGCTTGTCTCTGCCCTACCAGGCACGGGGCTCTTACCCGGCTGTGAACCCCCGTCATTGGCGACTCTTACGGCCCCCTGTTCTCGGGCTTGGAAGCCGGTGGCATGGGGTTCCCACGAGTTTCCCGGCCGCGGGAGCTACCCACCTGCCTATCCACGCTGCTTTTTGCTATACTGCGTATGTATCAGCTTCGCCAAGTGGCCAATATACCACGCTTTGAGGTTGCTCCTCCGTCTATGTTCCTTCCCAAGTGGAAATCTTCAGGTATAGTAGGATGGATCCGAGGCAGAGGGACGGGCAAGGCTCCGCCCAGCTGATCATTCTTGCTTTTCCTCTGACCAAACACTTTCTTAGTCGTCTCGCCAGACCGTCCAAGCGTGCATGTTAGTCTGGATGCTTTCGCAGATGAGATGCACCATGCAGACGACATGTGAGAAACGACGAATCCATCTTCGTGGGCCCTTGACAGAGATAATGAATCTTGATTAAGTATGTTACGTGACCACCTGGCCTATCCACGACGAGCCGCCATGCCGCCATGCCGCCATGATTGCCCCTTGTCCCAGACCTGTGCCAGGTCCATCATGTACACGATGTTATCCGCACTCTCCTCCTCTGCCGTGTGGTGTCTTTGCCACCTACTTTCTCTTCTTCGCCTTACCAGTGTCGGCGCCCGTGGCCTTGCCCGCGACATCCTTGGCCTTCTCTGCAACCGGATCGCTCTCGAGGAGCTCCTTGGCCTTCGCCTTGGTCGCATCCTCCTCCTCATCATCGCCGCCCTGGCCGAACTCGTTGACACGGGTGTAGTCAACCCTGTAGGCCCAACGTTGGTAGATGTAGATGAAGAAGATGATGTCGTCGCGGAAAGTAGAGAGACGGTGCAGGAAAGGCATCTTGATGGTGAAGGCAAACAGGTCGTCGATGAAGGTGTTGAGGAACTTGTACATCATGGCCTTGGCGGGCATGTGCGCAACACTCTTCAGTCTGTAGTTGATGTACAGCGACGGCACCATCATGAGGAAGCCGTACGCATAAACGGAGCCGACCAGGGTCGCGATGATGTACGAGTACCATGACTTATGCGTCTCGTACACCAACGAGTAGATGGCGTAGCCGATGAGCAGAGGAACCCCTGCAATGTACATGTACTTGAACGCAATCTCGTCGTACTCCTTGGTCTTCTCCTCCGTCTCGCTGAGCTTGTGCTTGTCCTCCACGGCGATAGCATAGGGTAACCACGAGCCCGGCGGCGCCGGCTTGATCGAAACGTTGACAATCGTGGTGATCTTCCACAGCTCAATGAGAATGCCGACGGCCTGGCCACCCAGAATCATCCAGCTGGTGTTTTGCGAATTGTCGATGAGATAGAGCAGAATGACTGCCTGCATGAAGACGTTGGCCAGGATAGACCGGACAGAGATGCCGACGTTGTCCTTCTTCTTGCGGTAATGCGCAATGTCGGAACCAAAAGCCAGTGTTTCCAATATCATATGGGCAATGCTGACGATGATAGTGACGCCCAGGAGGATAGGGTTCGTGTCGCCAAAAATCTCCTTGACCATCTCAATCTCGGAGCCATCGCCACCGCCGGGCAGCGATCCGCCATACGCAGCCTGGCGTGCAGATTCCTTGGCGCTTGCCTCTATCGCGGCGAGTGTGTTGAACTGCCAAGAGCGCATATTGTTCAGGTCAATGTGTAGCGGAACCGACGTGACTGTGTCATTGAGCAGGATCATCTGACTCTTGAGTTGCCAGAAGGTGTTGACGAATAGCATGGGGTCTAAAGAGGTTAGCACTGCCCGTCGACGGGACCGCAAAGCATTCACTTACAGTACCACGAGTGCTGACCGGAGCCATCTCTCGCGCCAGTCGGCTCAAGGTGCAGGAATGGGCGGATGGCAGGGTGGGTCTGACGGTAGTCGAGTACTCCCGTGTTGGGGATGATGGAGAAGCTGGCGTTCGGGTGGTAGTAGCTGGCGATAACAGGGCCAGTCTCGTTCTCCTCAACGGTTTCTTCCGGCTCTTCCTCGGTCTTGCCCTCCAACAGAGACCTGGTCTTGAACTCCTTTTTCTTGGGAATGTACTGGGTGAGGGGGAACGCAAAGTAGTAGGCAGAAGCAGGGTCGTAAGTGTCCAGGTGTGGATCAGGCTGGCTTCCGGGCAACGAGATGTAGAAGTGGCCCCAAAGAGTACCGTTGTTCTGAACCGAGGGGGGAATATCAATGGTGGTATCGACGGACCGTTTCTCGCTATAATTGCCAATCTTGAACTTCTGCTCTTTCAGGACCACCTTCTCCTGCGGCGTCCGCGACAGCGGAGTTGGGACGGGAGTGTCAGACAGTGTCACGATGATGTCTATGTAGCTGTCCATGGGCCATATCGGAGCGAGCTTGCGGGGGATGTCATTGTATGTAGCACCCTCGTTCAGGGTCTTGGGTCGGAGCAGATACGGCGGGATGTCCTCGGTGTTGGCGGGAACGCTGATTATGTTGCCGTCAGCGTCCTTAACCTGGGTGCCGGTCTGGGTCTTCTTGAACATGTTGTTCATGAGCATGTTCATGCCAAAGTACATGGAGCCGCCGAGGAGCAGCTTCTGCATCATGCTCATTCCCTAAGAGACGGTTGGTCAGCTTGATGTTCCTTATGATACAAACCCCGCAAGGTGGCGCGCAGGACACTCACGCCTTGTTCCTGTGGCTGGCCGGCCGGTACTGGCGCATTGGGCTGTGCCATCTTTCACAGCGTGTGCGAGACAGTGTATTCGAGGGCTGGCGGGATGTCGAGATGGCCGAGGACAGATCGCGTGCTGTTGGAGTAATGCGGGGATGCCGGACAGCGGACTCGCCGATCGAGAGGAGTCTGATCGCTCAGCGGCTAATGGTCACAAGAAAGCAACTCTTCAAGCAGGATGGCGAAAGTAATCTTGTTTTTCTCCAGCGCGCAAACCGAGGGTGTCAGCGATATCGGTTGTTGGAGGAGTGAAGTCGGGACAATCTTCACGGAGATTGGCGGGCGACGGAGTGCATCGCAAAAGTCGGGCACTGGACCCTGGAGGCGACTGCGTGGCTGCGGGACAGGATGGAATTGCGTGTTGTTCGGGCGAATCAATGGCCGAGGCGTCGCCACGAACCCAGCACACTGGACTTGGGACTCGGCGCGGCAGGCCTAGAAGAGGGCCGCCTGGAGCGCGGAGAGAACAGGGGGGGTGTCACCACGTTGATGATGGGCCGAGGAGCAGAAGCTGCTGCCAAAGCTGCAGTGTCAAAGTGTGCCCACCGTCCTGCCCTGAGGGGGGGGATACTTGGGTATCTACCTACCTACACTAGATAGGGTACTGTAGGCAGATAGGTAGGTAGGTATGCTGGATGCACCTGCCAGAGAGGCGGCATCGACCAAGCCCCAATCCCAGCTCCTGCGTGATCTGGCATCGTTGGGACCCATCGACAAGGTTATTCATCGCGTTGTACCGTGCCCATGTCGTCCAACATCTTACAATACACAAGTGAAGAACCTCGTTCAACCCCAATCGACGTCCAACACGGACTCCCGTGGCCCCTTTCCCGTCCATTCGTCAACGTCACATTGCACACGCGAGTAGCCGTGTCGTGCCGTTGCACCGGCGGCCAAGAGAGACATACACCGTAGATGGATACATTGGTTGCCTAACATTGGTTGCCTACATTTTGTCTGTTCATCGCTCTCAGTTCCGTCCAAGGTCGCCAGTCTCTGTAGCCGGAAGCAGATGGATTGATCCCCGTGGGTTTCGTTTTTCTCAACAACCGCACGACACATACCCCCGTTGTGATTGCTTTTCAGTTCTCAGCGGCTATCCTAGAGGGACGGGGGTCACTGAGGTCGAATTACGCACGCGACACAACGCTGTACTCGGACCTCGCCCCCGACATTGTCACCTGAACACTTGTGCGGGCCAGTCGCGGCGTAACAAGTTTGCGAATACAAACCATACACGCATGCAAACTAGGGTGCCCCCAAGCCTGTCGAGTCTCGGCGATGGTCGAGTCCAATCAGTTTGGTTCAACAAATCGGGAGTGTCGCACACGTTGCTGCGCTGCGGGAAGCAAAGCGCAGCCCCGGATCCGTCTCTTGCCTACGGCCCCTTCCTTCCTTTCCTCCCTTCCTCTCCGTACTCTCTACCTACCGTACATACCCTTGCCCGTCGTCCCAAATACATACACATCCATGTTCATCACCCGACCCCCCGTCCTTCGTCTCCGGTTAAGCAACGAGAGAGGGCACTGGGCTTTGCTTTTTCCTTCCCAGATGGCGTACTATGCATCAAACTAGACCCAGCATTACTGTACCGGCACACGAGCTACGGATCCCCGAGCGAGTCTTTGGGACCATAGACTCGTTCCAGTCGCTACGCTAAACCCAGAGCTCCGGCCCGCCGCCCATGCGTCTGTGGCGGCAACTTGACATCTCGTTGTCTCATTGATATCTGTGCTTCCCTCTCGTGTCGTCCAATCTTTCTTTTCTTTCCTTTCTTATTGTCCTTCAGGTGGTTACCAGGATAGCTGATACGCCGAGTCGACAACAACAAGCTTACTCCTCTTCCAACCCCCAACCAACGAGACAAACTTGCATCCCTTTTTGGGTCGTCCCAATAGACGTATATAACGGGGTCGGTTTTTCACCGCCATCTCATCTTCTCTTCCTCATCTTCTCTCTCGGATTCTTCTCTCTTGACCTATTGTGATTTCTGGTCTTCTCTTTCTGACTCAGAACTTGGCATTCCGGAGACCTCTCGGAACGCGCCGTCAACCGGGGTTTACTTTCTCGTTGTGACTCTTACCTTTGCCGCGTCCTCCTTCATACCGTCTCCACAAATTATCCGTCATCTTGACCTCCTCCCGTGCCTTCGTTCTATTAAGACCGAGCACCACCTCCCTCGTAAGCTGGTTTGGAAGCCTCTTATTCTCCCTTGCTATCAAACTAACCACGACACAAAGAGCGGGAACAAGCCGAGTCTTCCACCTTCGCATACACTTGACTTCCGTCAGAATTCTTGACAACACCGCAACAATGCAGTCCGGTGGCCCTTCACCTCTGCCGTCATTCCCTGCATCTCGGGATGGCACACCTGGCGGCAACGACTCCATCACCAACGGTGCCACGAATGGTCACACCAACGGCATGAATGGCACCAACAGCACCAACGGCATCGTGAGCACCAGCAGCGCAAACGGTACCAACGGCATCAGCGGTACCACGAACGGCGTGCAGAACCGGACAAAGATCTGTGTCTACTGCGGCGCCTCCCCTGGTTTTAAGCCCCAACACATGGAGGCCGCTCGTGAGCTTGCCAGGATCATGGCAGAGAACAACATTGATCTCGGTGAGTTGCTCTTGCTCCCCCGTCTGTCCTCGTGCCTCGTTCTCCATCTCCTTTCTCCCGGACTCTCACGCCTGCCCACGCATCATGGCAGCGACAAAGACCCAGTCACTGCATCAATGACGAAATGCGGCGCCTCGCGCTTAGACCTCATGAAACAATTGTACACATACAACATGGACATCAACTGACACTTCACAGTCTACGGTGGCGGCACTGTCGGCCTGATGGGCGAGGTGGCAAAGTCCCTCGTTGCTCTCGCCGGCCCGGACTCGGTCCATGGCATCATCCCCGAGGCCCTCGTCAAGTACGAGCGCGACGGGACCTACGGCACCATTAACAAGGACAACATGTATGTCCCTGATGAGACCGTTTACGGCCGCACCACGGTCGTCAAGGATATGCACACGCGCAAGCAGATGATGGCCAAGGAGGTCTTCGCCGGCGGCCCCGGAAGCGGCTTCCTTGCCCTGCCCGGCGGCTACGGCACCATCGAGGAGGTCCTTGAAACGGCCACTTGGAACCAGCTCGGCATCCACGACAAGGGTATCTGCCTCCTCAACATCAATGGCTTCTACGACGGCATACTCGAGTGGGTCGGTAAGAGCGTTGACGAGGGCTTCATCAAGGCTGCCAACGCCGACATTCTTGTCACCTCCACTACCCCCGAGGGCGCTATCAGAGCTCTCCGCGATTACAAGGTTTCCGAGGCCACCTTCAAGCTCGACTGGAACAACTCGTAAGTGGCAGAAAATCCTCAGGCAAGTCGGTCTAGTTTTGGAGGGAAACCGGAACGTGAACGAATCGAGAGATTGGGGCAAGAATCAGGATATGAAGAGCGAGAACAACCAAAAAAGGAGGCCAGGTGTGCGATTGTCTGTGCTGTGTGACGGTGGATGCGTGCCGGAGTCTGGCGCCCTTCTTGTTATCTCAGCGTCACGGTCGGGAACATGGGGTTAGATAGAAAAGCAACGCGCCAAGGGGAGGGGTTTCTGCCTTTACCGCTGGTGCCTGTGACACATGGGATAAGACATTAGACGGGGGGGGGGGGGGGGGTCGGCTTTCGTGTTGTACTGTCGGTTGCAAGCATTGTAATTTTTGATAGACCATCATGGGACTTACACAACCAAGAAGAAACAAACCTATATTCTTAACCACCCCTGTCTTGAAGGCACCCAGGTCACAGTGTATGCTATCAACTCCACGTGTGTCTCATCTCCCAATCACCGGACGCAGCTCGTTCATTCGGCTGTCGAACCTCCCTTTTTGCAGTGTATTGGTACAAGTCTAAACGGGCCGGCTTAGTGCGTTCAGGTACCCTGCGTCTCCTTTGCCCTCCTACCCCAGCCAGCCCCATCAGCCGCATCCCCGGCCTAAGGGAGGAGGGAGCTTGGTGATGGTCCAGTCTAGTTCCGACGCAACGCAGGCTTTTATCCACCCCTCTCCTCATTTCTTCTGTTGCTGCCTCTCCGACAAACGATCTGGCGTCTATTCGTCAACCTCCATGCCCTCACCGCCCTCCTCACCGCCACCTTGGCCCTCGCTGACCGCGACGCTGTCGAGCCACTCCTTGACATCCTGACCGTCGAACAGCTTGAAGGGCTGGATCTCCTTGAGGCCGTCCTTCTCGGTTAAACCAACGACACCGACACTCGTGTTCTCGACCGTCAGCTCGCGGTCCTGAACGAGACTCTCCTTGAGGGCCTTGAGGCCGTGGCGCACAAGCTCCTCGCGCGAACAGCTCTCAAAGGCGTCGATGTTGCGCTCAAGGTAGGTGCGGGCCATCTGGCTACGGGCGCCAATGGCAAAGGCGACCATCTCCTCCGTCATACCGCTGGGCTGGAACTCGAAGAGGTGGGGTCCGCGCTCGTCGACACCGGCAACGAGGAGGCCGACGCCGTAAGGCCGCTTGCCGTAGACCTGGGTGTTGATCTGCGCCTTTTCGCCAATCATGTCGACGAGGGTGCGGAGGGGCATCGAGCGGCCGTACGTCATGCGGTGGCCGAGGCACTGCTGCTTCATGAAGTTGGAGAGGACGCGGGCGTCCGAGGTGAGGCCGGCAATGGCGATGCCCGAGTGCTCGTCGACGGGGAATATCTTCTTCTGGTACGAGGACAGCTCCTCGGCGTTACGCTGTCGGAGGGTGGTTTTGTGTCAGCCTTGTGTCTCTGGTAACAGAAGGAGCTGTGCAGGTGCAGGCTGGGTAGGGATGATGGAGAGCGATGTCATACCTTGATTGCTACCAGGACGGCATGTGTTTTGCTGGCGATGCCCACTACCACGGAACCCTGCTTCACTGCTTCGGCTGCATACTCAATCTGAAATATCCGGCCTTGCGGCGAGCTGCAAGGAAAAGAGTCAGCCAAGATGTTGTGTTTCCCCCTCCATGGCCGGCTGAAAGGGGGTATGAGAAGGAAGGCTGAGGGGTCAAACAGCTTACAATGTCACCGAGTCGTTGTCGTAATTGTTTCTGAACATGGCGGGCGTAAGGGAAGGTTCGTAGCTTCGTCAAGCAGCTCGAGGGGACCTGCGGCAGGGGATATTCGAAGATTCGTGGAGGCGTAACTGTGAGGAAAAGAATATCGCGGGGTGTTTTCGTGGACGTTGGGCGAGCAGTCGGTGATGGGGAGGGTGAGAGCTTGGTGGTGGATAGGTAATAAAGCGAGAAGCGTCCCTCTCGCGCCCGCCGGGCCAGCAGCTCAAGGCAGATCGAGCTTTCGTAGCACTCTCTCAGCCTGGAGCCAGGTACCGGGGTGCAATGTGCTCCGTGCACTCTCGAGCTACGTACCGCCCGCCAGTACCTTACCTCACCTCACCTCCCTGCACCGGGGGTTTTATCGGGGTGCCACCCAGCTCACTCCCATGGAGGTCACTCCGGGTTCTGGAACAAGGTTCCGCCGTGAGCGCTGACGACGGCCTTCCCATCCTACTGCGTCAGGCTTGGACCCTCCATCGCATCACAGCTCAGCCTGCCAGCCTAGCCGCGATCCACGACGACCGATCAAACCCACCATCACGAAGCTCCCCACGATTGCCAATCGACAAAAATTTCTATATAGACCATCGGTGCTCGGATCTCCGAAAAGAACCACAGAAGTTCTCTTTAATCATCAATTTGTAGCCCCGCCGGGGCCCTCTATACCCAGCTCCTCCTAGCTCCTCAAAGACCCGATACCCGTCCGAAACAAGTAACACAACCCCCAACGTCCAAGATGCCTACCGCCGGGCTTAAGACCATCATCGCCCTCTCGTTCGTTCTCGCCGTCGGGTTCCTCCTCGTCATTCTCTCTTGCGCCCTTTGGAAGGTCTACTACCCGCTCCTTGTCGTAGCCACCTACGTGCTGGCTCCGATCCCCAACTGGATCTGCTCCCGATGCGCCAACCCTGATGATTTCGTCGAAGGCTCCGGTGCCGCCGTGCTGGACCTCGGCCGCTTTTGCACCGGCTTCCTGGTAGTCATGGGAATTGGTTAGTCTTCCTCCCCCCCACCCCCACTCTGTCGGGTCTTCTGGCTTTGTCGATGATTTCGGTTGCTGACCGTGCTTCACAATAGCCCTTCCCGTCGTTCTAGCCCATTCCAATCTCATCCACATCGAGGCCATGGTCATGTCGATAATTGGCGGTCTCCTCATCTACGGGACCATTATCAGCTTCGGCATGTTCTTTCAGGAGGAGCAGGAATTCTGACTGAGACGGGGAGTCACGACGACCTAGGAGACATGAATCCGTATGAGCAAAGGAGGAACTGCGGTAGCGGGGTAGAGAGATTACGCATTCAACGCAGATCGGCGACGGGCCTGTACAGTACGACACGGTGTCGGAATAACGAAGGCGCTCTCGGGTCTGGGAATCCGTTATGGGAGAAGGGACTTGGATGGATCGCGCTTGGCTTTATTCGGGCTTCATCTGTATATCCAGCATCATCCCGTTAGGCGGGCGTTTCCCTTTTTTCTTCTTTTTCTCGCTTTGTTATGCAAAAAAGAACCATCTAATTCCAACGGCAGTGTCGACCCCTGTCGAACTCATCTTATCTTTTGTCCTTCATGTGGATGATCCGGGCCGTCTAAAGTTGAGTCTAATACCCGTGAAGGTCCAGAGTCTAATATCCCAGATACGTTGAGGTATCAACCAAACACCCCCCCCCCACCATAAAGCCAATAGCAACGCGTGAAACGCCCGCAAATCAATATTCTAAGACATGCCAGCCCCCCCTTGTGACATTGTCCAGACCGTCCGGCTCATGCTTCCGCAAATACCCCCAAAGGACCCGCCAACTTTGTGAACATTTCCTCCCTCTCTCCTTCGGGCGTGCTCAGAATCGTCACGGCACCGCCGGCCCCGATGTGCCAAACCTCCCGCGGCTCCGTCTCGCCGTCCAGAGGCGGCGCCACCTCGTCGTCCCACCTAAACATGGTCCGAATCGTCACGCTCCAGTCCCCCTTTCCGGTGACGTCCATGTACCCCACGACGCCCGAGTACAGGCTCCGCTCTCTGTGACCCTCGATCTCCTGCAACAGCTCGCAGCTTCGCTTCTTCGGGGCCCCCGTCATACTCCCCGGCGGGAGACTAGCCGCAAGCAGGTCCAGCCCCGTGTGCCGGTCCGCCGCGGTCCGGTGGTCCGGCAACTGCCCGTTGACAATGGTGATCATCTGGAACACCGTCGCGTACTCCTCCACTTTCATCAGGTGCGGCACCTCGACGTTGCCCGACCCGCACACGCCGTGCAGGTCGTGCCTCACCAGGTCGACGATCATGAGGTTTTCCGCCTCCTCCTTGGGCACGTGCAGGATCTGCTCCGCCTGGGCCAGCGTCGCGACGTCGTTGGACTTGCGGACGGTGCCCTTCATAGGCCGCATCGAGCAAAAGCCGCCGGCGTCGTATTCCAGGAACCTCTCGGGAGAGCTGCTGATCAGCGTCGCGCCGCCGAGATGTATGAAGGAGCCAAAAGGGGCCGGTTGGCGGGCTCGGAGGGTCTTGTAGAGCTTCCAGGGAGCGACGTAGGCTGGTTTGACGGGCGCGTGGCCGTTGACCTGCCCGTTCGGACCGCATTCTCTCGCCGGGCGTCCTGGCAGGGTGATGGTCGTCTGGTCCGTCAAGCAAAGCTCATACGACTCGCCGGCCGCGATGAAGTCTTGACAGCGGGAGACTTTGGACTCGTAGTCGTCGGCGTCAGGCACCCGAATTACGGGGCGGGTGGCCACCGTCGAAGAGTTAGAGCCGTTGACGGCAGCCTTGCCCGACTGCCAGAGATGGGACGTCTGCAACGATGCTACAATAGAGTCGACCCAGAAGTCGGCGTTGAGCTTCCGCTTCTGCAGGTGCTGGACGTGCAAGAGCCCCTTGACGTGATCTACGACGATGCTCTTCGTGACCCAGGCGAAACAGAGATCCGGCCGCTGGTGTCCTCGGTCGCCCTCAACCGCCACGTCGATTCCTTTCAGTCCCATCTCATAAGTGAGGTAACCCATAAAACCACCCCGGAACGGTGTGTCCAGGTCACCCGTCGCTGCGATGCGTCGCTTTTCGACGAAGCTGGAAAGCAGATGCCAGATACTCTCATGTGGCCCGAGTGCAATGGTTTCCACGAGGTCAACGGGCATCCCCTGAATCGAAGGTATGCGTGCTGTGGCGAAGTCGTCCCCGACGTGGTGCTCGATGCGCAGGGACTCTTCCACGTCCAGCGCGATGATGCTGAACCTTCCTCGCACATCCGCGGCGCCGACAGCCATGTTGCTCGAGTTAGACGAGTCCAGAATGATGTGCTCCGTTCTGCCGCTCTTCAGTATTTCCACGACATCCGGAACCTTGGCATTCGCGGGAATACTGATGGTCTTATAGCTGTAGTCGCACTCGAGTCCCACGGTCGCCAGAGACGTCGGCATCTCCGTCCACGCCAGCACGTGGCCGCCCTGAGCTGCCTCCCGGATCTCAGAAAGCAGGCTCGGCTTCACTGCGTTTCTCGCCAGGAACCGCTCTCCGCTCACGATCGTCCTGTTTGCCCCTTGGTTCCAAGCCATGGCTTCGCGGAGCCAGTTGCGGATGACCGAGTGGCCTGCGGCCTGCGTACAGACGGATTCAGGGTGATATTGAAGACCCCAGAACGGCTTGCTCCGGTGCTTCACCGCCATGAGAATCCTTTCGCGGCCATTATCCCTCTCCTCGTCGGCCCAGGCCAGGGGCAGCAACTCAGGGGCCATGTCCTGCGCGTGCCATCGCCTGTCCGACCATTCGGCATCTGAAATGAAATCTTGTCCGACGTCGGCACAGAGGCTGTGGTAGAGAGTCGCCTTGAAGTCGGAAACACCGGAAAAGACATCCTCGGCACAAGTCGGCCGAGGCTTCTTGTGTTGGATGTTGCGGACCATTCCATGCAGCCCACGTTGCAGCCTCCTCACCTTTCCGCCGAAGCTGAGAATAAGACTCTGGAACCCGAGGCAGATTCCTAGGACAGGTAACAGGTTCTCATCCCCCAACTTCCAGACACATCTCATGAGCCCAACATCAGTCTCGTTCTCGGGAGAGCCGGGCCCGGGTCCGCAAACGACCGCATGGTATCGAGACAGTTCCCGGTGAAAATCATCTGAGAACGTCGGCGATTGTTGATCTAGCAAGGGCGTGTCAATCGGTAAAACGTGGACATCGGCATCAAGCAAGGTTGTGAGAAGCGAGACGATGTTGTTGGTAAAGGAGTCGTATGCATCAAGAAACAGAATCCGAGGTCGCGTCATCCTTTCAAGTAGAACACGCTTCCGCTGTCTTTTTCAGAGCAACAATCGACAAATGAAGCCTCCCAATGCAACGCTCACCGACCAAAGGAAATCGTTTTGACCAAAGCTTAGACGGCGATCTCTGACCAAAAGCTTAGACGGGGGTCACGGGCGTGGAAAATGGCCCGCTGTCGGCTAGCACCGGGAACCCGTTTGTCAAAGAAATTTCGGTGGCAACTGAAGGCAGAAATCTGAAGGCGGTCAGACCCACGCATGACTTGCTGGTGCGCCGTTGTCAGGGATAAGCTTAACACGATCGCCGAGTTGATCGGGCTCAATCCCTGTGACCCTGGACTTTGAACTCATCTCTGTCAACCTCTCGCTGGAGAGAACTTTGATTGTCTATTGTAACACAAATAAGGCCGCTGCGATCGCCAACTTAACGCCTCTGGTATGATTCGTTTCTCTTACGTCCAGCATGCGGTTCTTTATGTATAAGATAGCTAGCCAATGCTGCTACACCTGGTCCATTACCTTTATGACGCAGGGCTGTCTTGAATGCCAGATGCGCCTCTCCTTAGCGCCGATGATTGCATTCAGCATCGTCTGAGTGTCCGATCGTTGTCGGTTCCCTTTCGTCTCTTCCTTATCCTTCTCCGCCTCGAGCTCTGCCCAGATTTGGTATTCCTCAACCGATGCCCCTATCTCGAACTCGCCACGACAGAGCGCCATCGCCTGGATCTCCACCTCGGTGCTAGACTTGGCGGACAAGAGGGGGAGCGCCTGCTGTAAAGCGCCGTTCCAAGCGAATTTCCGCGTGAAGTCCAAGGCCACGTTCAAGGGACGGTGGCATAGAGCTGGCATCAGCCGCAACATCGGATAGACTGGGTGTGCTGACCGATTCGTGATGCCGACCTTGATTTTGACAAAAGTGTCGACAAAAACAGACTCCACGGCTGTTCCGCTCGTACTATTGCTCGGGTCTTCGACGGTTATGTCGATACCAATGTCGTCGATCCTGAGGGCGTCCATCATACGGGGGGAAAGTCGGATACTTCGCAGATCAACGTAACCGCTGCGCTTCGGACCCGACACTGTCTTCCACCTGGCTGTGAGAGTATCTAGTATCTTTTCCCTGTACCAGAATGCTTCCCGATTTGAGCGTTCCATGTCTGGCGTGATTTTGCTGGTGCTTACGACAAATTGACGCTGCCTTGATGGATTGAGAGCTGGAATCGAAGCGTGAGGGTCCTCGAGGTATATGCGCCGTAGAGGAACAATGACGCGACTCATGTTGCCCGGAAGTATGTGTTCCTCGATGACAACACCATCTTCGCCATCCAGCTGCACCTCCATGTTGTTGGGCCAGGCGTTGCGTAGATCCATGGATAACAGACAATATTCTTCCGCCAATGTAGCTGGATCGGTTTTGGACTCCAATTTCGTGAGGCTAAGCAACGGCCGAGGCACAGGGCCGCTGCTGAGAGGCAGAACGTCCAGCCGAGCAAGCTCAACGCTTGCATTGACAGTGACTGTCAACTCCAGTGAAACTTGTCGGGTATGAAATTGTTCTGTGACCTCTTCCGGGGGCACGCCAAGATGGGCATAGTCGATCTGGATAGAAGCATTCGTCAAACCGGGTTTGCCGAGGATCTCGAAATCAAACGTGGCAGTGCCACCCGGAGCGATGTATCGCTTCTCGGGCTCCTTCTTATTCAACCTTCGTAGACCTTGCCGCTTCATGAGGATATATTCGTACTCATACAGCTCGGCCGGCGTGGCATCTCTGTTGTTGATACCCGCTTGCAACGGCCCCTGCGTGGAGTCCTGGAATGAGAAAAGCATGAAATCCACGGGTGTTGTCTTAGAGAGATTCTGCAGTGTTACAGAGAACACCTGTCTTTCTCCTTCAAGCACCATTACGGAGGCTTGTGGAAGTGTCGTTGACTTGAAGATGACGATTGGTTGCTGGGCGATAACGTTCAACCCCAGGTGCTCTGCCTTGAGAGGCCTGCCAATACGGACATCAGAGGAGATCGTGCTCTCCAGAGCTGGCAGCCCAGTGGCCTTGGTCTTTACATCCGCTTGCGGTGTCCATGGTTCCTTGAAAATGGGAAACCGTCTCTCTCGGCAGCCGCGAACGCGGATGATCGCGCCCGTTACCTTCAAGGCACCGGGGCCCTTTGGTGTTCCGGTGACCTTGAGGATTTGGGTTCGATATGGCCCGATGACAGTGCTCTCAGAGTTCGACTCGAAGTCTGCTCCGCTGGCGTCTAACCGAAGACTTTCAACGTCAACCTCAACGTCGTATGGGTTTTGCAGAGTGACCTTGAAAGTTGCAGGTTCGTTTGCTACGAGTATGTGATCGGCGGCTGCTTTGTTGGGCTGTTTCAGGAACGGGTTGTAAATGAACGGGTTGACATCCTGAGAGGTTCTTGCCGTAACTGCGCCGGGAAGTGTGCTCTTTGCATGAGGGACCGGGATTCTAGTGATCGGCAGTGGCTCCAAAATGACACCACGGACAAAGAACTCATCCCAGTACTCGGCGGCCAAGTGGTTCAAGCCTAGTCTTTTGGACAGGTTCGACGTCTTTGTTATGTTTGTGACCAAACGGATCTGCTCGTCGCGAGTGATCACTGGCGATGCATCCTCCTTGCGAGGTCCAGGAGCAACTCCGGATCCAGCTGTACGGAGCAAATCACTCGAGAACTTCAACACGCCATTGAAGTCGGGCAATGCTTCAGAAAAGTTGATGCATGCTCTCAAGATGTTCAGTTTGACGCTGGTGAACCCAAAGAACCTCGCAACCGCCTGCCCCCGAATTCTATCGGTGACAACAGTGTCCGAGTCTTCAGTAGTTATGATGTCATCTGACGGCTGCCTCTTCATATCAAAGCCCACAATACCGTACGATTTGCACAGCAGAGCCAAAAAAGCCTCGATCCCCTGCTCCACATCGCCCTCCCCAAGCTCAAGTGCTACTGCACTATTGCTGTGTCCATTCGCGGCGTTAAGGGCCACAAGACCTGCAGCAGGATGTATGCCCATGTCTGCGGCACCTCTGGTGCGGGCCTCGACCAATCCGTTGGTGAGAACTGATACCAGCTCTCTGGTTACCATGGCCTTCTTGCGATGATGGCCAAGAGGTCCAAGTACAGATGCAATGCCTGCCAAGATCGAAACTCGATCTGCGATGGTGAGAAGCTCCGACGAAGACGAGGGAAATGCGCGAAACAAGAAGGTGACGATTTGCTGTCGACTCGGCAAGATAATCAACCGGGGTGAGGTGGTCAAGGGGGTCGAAGGAAGCTTCCCATAAATAATCATGTTATAGGATCGCTCTCCCAGCTTCCCGTCAGCAAGATGCAACGCGGACAGAATCTTGCAAAACCGAATCGTAGTTTCAGCCAAGGGCAAGGGTGGCAAATGCTCGGCCGAAATCCTCGAGTATAGTCCAACGATCCGCTCCAGAAGATCTGGAAGAACTATTTGGAGGTTCCGGATGTACTTGGGCTGGCTCGGATCGGTCGATGTTGCTTCCAGCGCAGCATAAATCGCAGCCGTAGATTTATCCTGTGGAGGCAGACATATCGGTGGGACTTGGAACTCGACTTTGACCCATCCGAGGAGCAGTAGAGTGATGGTAACTAGCTCCAGTGCCTTGCCGTGCCAGATATGGTCGTTGATTGATCGAGCAACAGTCGCGCCTTCCATCAGCTCTTTCAGGGCGTCAGGCCATCGTCCAGCTTGCAGGTACAGGGAGCCCATAAGAATTGTCACTCTGCTCTTTCCTTTGGCCCTCCAGCGGTCGTTAAGACCACCGGGACCGAATCCCTGCACCGAAACCCGATCCGAGCTTTCCGACCTGAAGTGCTCTCCGGCCCCTGGCCGCGGGTTCTGGTCAGTGTTCGAAGAACCGCTGTTGATGCCAGCAGTTAAATCGTCAAACGTGGTCGGCGGGTTCGAGAGCCCGCTTCTCACAGGGGTCGAAGGTCGAGCTGGTGTCGAACCGTCCGATACGATGGAGCTGTTCTTCATTGGCGCAACCGGCATCGACATGCGGTGCATGTGGCGGTCTGACAGACCACTGGCTGAGCTTGATCTTTGAGAGCTTGGAGCAAACTGGGACTTCCTCTTGTTCACTGGATCCGTTTCATCTATACCCCGCGATGTGCCGTTGGCCTGTCTTGTCGACTGAGGTTGTCCGGGAGACTCGATGAAGGACATTGCCTCGAATGACTTGGCCAGGGTTGTCATTTCAGCCAGGAGCTGCGACGTGATGTCACACATTATAGTCTTCATAGTCGTCCGCTTGCACTCGTCCGGCGGTGGAATAGCGATAAGGCCCTCGGGCAAGGCAACCGGGTTCTCCTTGGAGGGTGCATGGTCGAAGATCAAGACCTGGTGGACGAGGGCCTTTTCGAAGCGGTCTCTCAAGTCTTCCAGTCCCTGGTACAACGTTCTAATGTTTTTTTCGGTAACGGTAGGTGCATTTCCGGATTGTCGTTTATTGAAGGCGACGCGGTTCAGTTCATCGCCATCTGCGATCGCGATGACTGCGAGGGGCTCGCGGTAGAAGTCAAACGGCGAGAGGGCAAGATGAGATGGTGGGGGTACGTGGGTTATCAGTTCGTAGAATATGGCGCCGTCGGGGAAGGTCAAGGGTGAGAACATATCTGTGCATCACCAGTCAGCACGACAGGTCTCTCTTCACGAGTTGGAATGGGGAAACATACTTCTGTTGGGCCGCCCGTCAGGGGTGACATCCCGCAAGGAGACGACATGTTCGGGCCGCAGGCGCTCAACGAAGGACGAGAAACGATCACTTCTGATTTGGCCAAGGGGCAGAATCAATGCCTTCACCCTCGCGGGAGCGATGGGTAACAGCGAGTCCAAGCTCATCCTAGCACGTGTGCAGCATCTTCAACTCAACGGGTTGTGGTGCGAGTTATGTGGCCATATCGCGATGGTCTCGTGCGTTCGGCGCCGAAGGAGAGGGTATGCGGAGGACTGGCGAAGCTTGGCAGGTGGCTTCTAGAGCGGTCGTCAAGGTGTGCTCGTGGTTTTCGGGCCTTGCGCGCTTTCGGGATGGAGCGTAAGGATTGCTGTAGACCGGGGAAGCTATCTCATGCAGCAAACAGTGAAAAGGAGTAGAGGTTCGCGGCAGTGGGCAGGATAGGATTGGCATGCAGCCACTAACAACAAGTGACGGTGTGTGTGCGACTTGACCGGGGGTGTCTCGTCTCCAGTGGAGGTTGGAACCCGGCGCAACAGTAGGAAACTGCTGCTGGAGTTTCAGGGATCGCAGCAGCTACAGACAACGGGTTTGCCGCTAAAACAGCCGACGCCACACGTCAATTGGCCCAAGCTTAGCGTTCTGGAGTAGATTGATTGGCCGGACTGGCGGCCGACGTCAAGCAAGCTGTCAAAGCCACACTTCAGCCTCCATTGAGCTCGCCCAGCTCCAGCTCGTCTTCCAACGTGTTCACTCCAGTATCTGCTGAAAGGTACCTCGATACCTCTCTCTCATCACTTCACTCACTCACTGTCCTAACCCTTTTTCGACAGCCGTGGTGTGAGTGTACAGTTACCACCTCAGAGCTCCGATGAGCACTCAATAATCACTTACACACCGCAAAGATGGCTCGCACAACGCAATTGGCCGTCTTCATTACACTTTCCCTATTCAATATCTTCGGCTCACAGCTGGCCCATGCAGCCGAAGATGGCCCTGGCTCGGCTTCCATCTTGACCTCTGAGGTCGGTCGCCTCAACAACGAGAGCTTGTTCTGGGGCCCCTACAAGTCCAACCTCTATTTCGGCGTTCGATCGAGAACTCCCAAGAGCTTGTGGACTGGGTTGATGTGGTCCAGAGTTGATGACTATCAGGATGTTCAACAGGGTGAGCCGGGCGCATGCATCATTGCCGATAACCGTGAACTAACAACCTGGCAGGTTTCCGTTACACTTGTGAGCAGCACGAGGGTCTCCACGGCTACGGATGGGACGAGTACGATGCCCGAAAGGGAGGTGTCCAATCGATTCACGATGAGGGCAACCAGATTGACATTACCACCTCGTTTGTCAAGGTGCCTGGCGGAGCAAATGGCGGCAGCTGGGCAGCAAGAATCAAAGGTGTCCCGAGAGAGGGTGCCCCCGCCGACCTGAAGACTATGATCCATTACTACATCGCCCAGGAGGGCACCGAAGGAGAGATCAAATTTGTTGGCGAGAGCGACTCCGCAGGTTACGATAGCGATGTCGCTTTCGAGGGTACTTCTCCCGAGCTTGGCAAGTACAAGCTGGTCATCACCCAGGGCGAGGGCAAGCACCCTTCTAGTACCCACCGCTTGGCGGACAAGAGACACCCGGACCGGACAACGGTGCGATCTCTTACCGTTCCCGAGGAGGTTCAATGGCAGGGCAAGGGTGTGGTTTTCAACCTCATCCAGGAAAGTGTCAAGTATGTTCAGGAGAACTACGAGATGGATGAACCACCCCCAGCGTACCTCACCTACCAGATCGACAACAAGCCCGGCGAAGGCAATTCTCACGTGGTTCAGAAGATGTTCGAGGGAGCGTTCGAGTTCGACGTCATCTTCTCGTCTGCCTCCGCCGGCCCCGAGCTCACCAGCACCGATGTGACACGCGAGATCAAAACCGTTACCGAGGCTTTCGGCGAGCGCTTCTCCTCCATCTTCAGTCTGAAGGCCCCGTACACTGCCGACAAGTACAAGAAGTTCGCCAAGAGCATGTTCTCCAACCTGCTCGGTGGCATTGGCTACTTCCATGGCTCGCAGCTGATTGACCGCTCGTACGCCCCGGAGTACGATGAGGAGAACGAGGGCTTCTGGGAGGAGACTGCGGCTGCGCGTGCCCGCAAGCAGCAAGAGCTGGAGGGCCCCTATGAGCTCTTCACGGCTGTACCTTCCCGGCCTTTCTTCCCCAGAGGGTTCCTCTGGGATGAGGGCTACCACCTCATACCCATTGCCGATTGGGACATCGACCTGACCCTAGAGATCGTCAAGAGCTGGTTCAAAACCATGGACAAGGATGGCTGGATTCCACGTGAGCAGATCCTTGGCCTCGAAGCTCGCAGCAAGGTTCCGGAGGAGTTCCAGGTGCAATACCCGCACTACGCTAACCCCCCCACGTTGTTCCTCATTATCGAGGGCTTCATGGAGCGCCTCCGAAAGACCAACGGCAGCCAGCCTGCCGAAAAGGAGCACCTTGGACCCGCGGAGTTCCTCCAGACTGCTCATCTGGACAACGTCGAGCTTGGAGAGGACTTCCTTCGGAGGCTTTACCCCTTCGTCCGCGCGCAGTACGACTGGTTCCGCAAGACCCAGAAGGGAGACCTGAAGACGTACGATCGCGAGGCCTTCTCCAACAAGGAGGGCTACAGATGGCGCGGCCGCACCGAGACCCACATCCTCACTAGCGGCCTCGACGACTACCCCCGCCCACAGCCCCCTCACCCCGGTGAACTCCACGTCGATCTCATGTCCTGGGTCGGCCTGATGACCAAGTCCCTTATGAACATCGCCGACGCCCTCGGTATGAGGGAGGAGGTCGACGAATTCAAGACGACTCTGAACGCCATCCGCCGTAATCTCAACGACCTCCACTGGTCAGAGAAGGAGGGATGCTACTGCGACGCTACTATCGACGCCTACGAGGAGAATGCCCTCGTCTGCCACAAGGGATACATTTCTCTCTTCCCCTTCCTGGTTGGCCTTCTCGAAGCCGATGATCCGAAGCTGGGCAAGCTTCTCGACCTGCTCGGCGACGAGGAACACCTCTTCAGCCCCCACGGCCTGAGGAGTCTGAGCAAGCAGGATGAGTTTTACGGAACGGCCGAGAACTACTGGCGCAGCCCCGTGTGGATGCCTATCAACTACATGGCCGTCTCCCAGCTGAAGGTAAGTCTTCTCCTCCACACTTAATGAAGAGAAGTGTGTTTCTGACCGACAATAGAACGTCGCTTCCCAGGACGGCCCCTACAAGGCCAAGGCGGCGGACCTCTTCACCCGCCTCCGCAAGAACCTCGTCGACACCGTCTACAACAGCTGGGAGAAGACGGGCTTCGCGTGGGAGCAGTACAACCCTGAGACGGGCGAGGGCCAGCGCACGCAGCACTTCACGGGCTGGACGAGCTTGGTAGTCAAGCTCATGGCTATGGAGGAGCCCGGCAAGGCTAGCGGCGGCCACGTTAGAGACGAGTTGTAATTTCGTCTTCACATTGGTTTCTTTTAGATGCGCATTCAGAGGCAATGTATCAAACAAAAGCACGGTAGATTTTTGGGGCGGCAAAGTTACTAGAGAGCTTGAATGTCCCCCATGCGGAACGAGATATTATAGGGTCGACCCCTGAAATGAACAAATCCACGACTCTAAAGCCGTCTGCAAACGTGGCTCGAGTGTCGATTGCGTCGAAATGGCGCATCTGTATGTACGGTCCAAGATGTGTGCAACCCGAAAAGGCCAGAATAGGAACGCAAGCAACCAGCGGGTCAACTCTTTGAACCTCCCGCACCACCGCCGAGCGATGAGGAATCGAAAACCAGGATGGCGGCAGCGTAAGCAACGAGCCCTCAAGCGTTCGGCCGCCCGAGCGCCCGACAAGACCTCGGCGATCCCAACGGTTCAATCAGTTCTCCGTCCTGTCCAGTTTCTGATCGCGCACTGCAACCCTATTACCACCTGATGACGTCCCCTCGGTGAAAGTAGCCGGAAGGAACGGCATCGCAAGGAGCGAGAGAACAAAACACCCGAGAGCCAAGGTGAAGGTGGGGGGAGTCAAGTTCGTGAAGGGCTGGAGCTGCGCCCTTGACAAAGGGTCAACCGGGGTGAGCCGGTGGATGGCAAGGTCCCGGAGGACTCTTCCCGCCCTTCTCGTGGGTTGCTCCCCGCCGTTCGTGGTGGCGGCGCCGCCGCCATAGGATCGCTCGGGGGAACTTGTGGTCCGTGGGGGGTAGAGCGGGCTTTGCAGATCTCCTGCGTAGCGTTCCTAGGTCTTGTGATGTAGTGTGACTCGTACCCCTTGCGGTCGGCGGGCAGGGAGGTCGGAGCCTCGGCGGCCGCCCGGGAGTGACTGCGAATCGACAAGTGTCAAACACACCCCGGCATCTCCTCCTGTTGCGGGCCCAGCATGTAAGACCGGCGAGGGGGCGTCGTACAAGCACGACGCACTGCTGGGTTGCATTACACGCAGGCTGTGTGCGTGTGTCAGTCCCTTCTCGGTGACTGGATGCGGCCCGGTGCTGTGGGCCTCGTCATTGTCGGTGTCAGCAACGACACGAGGTGCGCGCATGCATGTCATAGGGCTGCGCGGCTCAAGTGAGGCGGGTCAGGACCAGGCAGCCGCGGAAGAGGAGGGTAGATGCCACCCCGCGTACCCTGGTCGTCTGGTTGAACTACATACCTAATCCTGTGTGCGGCGTGTCCAGGGCGTTGCAACGGTAGGACTTTCGGTACCTCGATCGGGTATCCGGCTGGGTTTCGATAGCACAGTCCACGTGCTTGAACTGCTGCAGGTCGGAGCCTGTGCTCTGTGAGAACCCCAAATGGGGAAGTGAGTGGCTATGTAGCAAACCTCGAGGAAGAGCTTTTGGTGCATAGGCTACTCGAGTGAGTATGATGCGACCAGGATATGACCTATCTCCCCCCCTCTTCCTTTATTAAGAAACGAAGCACGTTTGTCCTTCTCTAACAGTCTCCGGCCCAATGTATTCTGCGACTTCGGTAGCATCCTGTCCTCATCTATGATTGCTGACACCGCAGTAACTGGGCTAGATTTTCATATGGCTTATATTGCATTGAGATGTGAGGCTAGATCCTGCAGCTTCGTGGTAGCACTGCATAGTAGGGATGGTTTGCTGAATACCCCTCCTCCGGTTGTATTTGTTTACTTTATCTACATGGACTAGACTGCTGGGTGATCAGACGGGGATCTGTCTTTGGGAGAAGATCATTCCCTGTTGCGTAGCATAAAGTGTCAGAATTGCCACAGCGGAAATGAAATCAGCATCCTACAGAGACGAGCCAATGGTCTCCTGCCGCCCCGAACGTCGTGGGTGTCACGCGTGAGCAAAAACGTCGGAATTCCGGTAATAGAAGCAAATCTAGCCGTAAGTAAGGGTGGATAGATATCCCTTAGAATTGTTCCATTGCTAAAGAGACGTGTTACTGGGCGGGTAAGGGACGAGTACGTCTCGAGGGGTTTAGGGCAATGTCAAGTAGAGTTTAGCTCCAGATGGATAAGAACGTTGCAGCCCATAGAAGGAGAGAAACACGGCAAGCAAAGCGTCGTTGGACAATGAAAAGGATGGTGCGATAGCGTGTTGGCGGTGTCGGTGTTTTGTCTCTTGGGCAGTGACTTACTGCGTAGGTAGTGGCTGCTTGGTAAACTTGCATGCAGTATAGGTGGGTAGACGAGATAAGGGCAAAATCTTGCAAATACAGTGAATTATGTCGTCGTAAATAACAGCATCCTCGCGTGCAACATGAGAAATATCAGACACGCTTCAGCTTCGGTGGCTTGTTTGAAGAAAGTTTGAAGATCGTTGGTGAATAAGAGATGAAGTCAAAATTATTGATCTGATAATCCGGATAAGGTTGCGGCCTTGAAATGGGATGGAATGGATGGCCCACAGGGAAGGCGTGGTGGCCGGTGCGGTACCGTACCAGGTAGGTAGTTGCCCAGTTGCCGGGCCGCAGAAAGGTCCAGGCGTGGCGGGCCCCAGAGGTGGGCACTGTCACACGGGCCCTAGGTACCTACCTTAGCTGGTACCTACCTACCTACGTAGCTAGGTACCTACCTAGTTATTCAACGAGCAACTGCTTCGACGCCGGTCAGAGTACATGGACCCCACCAACTCGGATCTCCCTCCGTCGATCTTGCGCTTCCACCGACGACATCCCATCGTCAGGTAACCAAGACCATCTATTTCCATTCGCCTACTCTCCACCAGAATGTCTCGTGCCACACGCCTGCAGTGAGGTCTGTCTGCCTCTCGATCAGCCTGACATGGCGACTGGACTGATGGAACCATTGTGCTGCACCCGCTGACTCACCTCGGCTTCTATTCTTTCTCGGCTGTCAGAGGATTAGGTATCGGCATGCAACCGAGGACACCCACGTTGCCCGAAACGCGTCTCATCTGCAGTAGCGAAATTCTGTCACCTCGTCCTAGTGTTGCGCCTCTGGAGGGCTTTTGATATCGGGAAACCAATGACCTCAGGCTTCGGTCTTGTCCGAACCCTGATGCGCCCTAAGCCAACTTGGGCAGAGCCGGCCAAGCAGACAGGCTTCTTCTGCATCGCGAGACATACAGGATGACTACCGCAGAACCGGGTGCCTTGTTGAGTGAGGCCACAAAATCTTAGGTCATCAGCTAGAAGCGGACGGGCATCGTCTATTCCTGTCCTTCTAGCGGCTTCATGGTGCCCCCCCACGGGGGACCCAAGACCAATGATTATAGAGCGGAGTTTCGGCATCTCCTTGCCCCCTCTGATGAGTGTCTTTTCTTGTCCGTTCTCCGACCGTTCCCGGGGCCTCCCCATCACATGGCCCCTAAGGCGGACACGGGACGGGGCTAATGTATGTTGTCGATGACTCTTTGTGTGTCGCTCACTCGCAGTTTCGATCAAAGTCGGGGGAATGAAAGCCGATGTATTACCAATGACGGGACCCACGGTATGCAGCGGGCCTTTCAGTTCCTCGCCGGGCATACGACACAGGCGCCGAACACCCCGGAAGCATTTGGAATAAGGCGTTTAGATACTGACGGCGCCGAAGCCACTCCTGGCTGCTGCTATCCCATCGGACGAATCAACATGGCGCGGGTGACCATGAAGCAAGCGAAGGTGGGCAGGTGTCCCCACTGTCACACCGGTCAGTTAGTTGTCCAGTCGATGTGCATTGGGTGTCCTTATGTCAGCTTCCACCTCCCTTCCACGCCAACTTCACCGTCCCCCCACTTAACACGAGCTTTGATGGTCGGAGCTTCTTGCAAAGGGACATTGGCACAGCCTCGAGTTGCTGACAGAAACACATAGCCTGTGGCTGCCAGCCTACGAGACGCCCTGCCTCGTTCATCCCTTCCGGCCCGACCTGAGACGTATCTTCAGGCAGGCCAGGCTGGTGCTTACTCTGCACGAGCGGTTCCCAGCACTCAGCCCTACACGTACAACCCCTTCCCTGTCCATGTCGTCCTCATTCGTCCTTTGCCGTTGCGCACCATCTTTTCTTGTCCCCCCTCGAGCGCTTCCACCAACCGATGCCGCGCGAATCCGTGTTACCAGAACCCGTCGCTCTGGTTTCTGTCCCTGTCTTTCTCGCCCAGGGACTCGGGGCCCAAGCCACGCCCTTGTCCCTTTACAGCCAGAAACGGAAATGAAGCCATACACACACCACAGGGATGTGACAGCCTACCCATCCCGGAGTCCCGGATAACTGTTCTCACACGCGTCTGCCCATGACCCTGCCCTGCGGCAACCCGGCTCATAGCCCTTGCCCACCTTCCCTCCTCGTCGTCGTCTCCCATCCTACCATCTCGTCGCCCAGGTTCTCGGTCTGCCGTAGCATGTCGTGTGGACTGCGCACCGATGACAAGTTACACACACCCATACAGGGAAGACCAAATTTGGTGAGTCGTCGAAGAAGTGGCGTCACACCAGCAGGGGCGAGAAGGCTAAAGCTTGTTCTTCCTCTTTCCACGCCCTTGTCGTCTTGCTCATGTCATCGCCCTCTACATACCAAATTAGGAAAACGTAGGGGGAAAGAAGGCTGCCTAGAGCCCCGTGGGGGCCATCCCGGAACGGCCATTGCAAGTCTCATTTCCCACAAGCCATACCGTCGAGGTACCCTAGCCGGTCTTCCGCGGAGGCTGAGATGCCCAGACCTTGTTACCACGGTTCTCCGTTCTGTAAGGTAGGGTTGGCTCTTACTCCGAGCCAGCGCGATGAGCCTCAATATCCACGTTCGAAGAAGGATGGATGGATGCCTCGACGCCTATATAAACACTTGATACATCCCTCTCTGAAACAATAAATATTATCACAATCACACTCACAGACCAGACAAGCCAAACACAGCTCTCACATCTACATCTTTCTTACTCACACTCATCCTTTCAACATCATCACTACCACCACAGCCAACTTCAACACACACACATACACACACACCTCCTCATCACTTCACAATGGCCGCCTTCACTCTCATCTTCACCCCCAGCACCGCCGTCTACGGACGCTCCGGTTACAACAAGGACGGCGACGACGAGGAGAACGACAGTGGCCGCTCCGGCTACAACAAGGACGGCGACGATGACGACGAAACCAAGAACAAGGGACGCTCCGGCTACAACAAGGATGGCGACGACGAGGAGGACAAATAAGCGCCTCATCCTCGGCCGCCCTCTCTAAATCTCCACAAAGATCGAGGGTGGCTCGCATTCTTGACTCCTACCGCTGCCTTTCTCGATCCCTTGCCACTCCACATCACCACCCAGGACATACAACCGCCTAGATGGTGACGGGCAATGGCTCCAGAAGAGCAACTGGCGTCTTGACACGCTGGCCGCACCACTGCATGCGCGCCTCCCATTCAATCAGCATTAGACCGGAGTTTTATCATATTCATGTCGCCACCCCGTAACCCCCCCGGGGGAGACGCGGGAGCCAGGAGGCAATAGTACTGGCGGCGGCTTGTGTTTTTGTTTCCCTTATCATGCATTGGGTCGGAGTTCAGGATACGCATGGTAGCATCGCGGTGGATCACTCGTTTCTTTCGATGGTTGAAATTGCACAGCAGGCACGGGCGTAGAGTAGAATGTTTTTCGGTGGTCGTCTTCTTTCTCATCTCGCGTCCCATCTCCCCCCCTTGCCCCTCTCGAATTTCCTTCGACAGATTAGATTTGTTAGAAAAGCGAGGACTTCACCGTCCGGGCCCCGATAGTTGTCTAATCATTATTTTCCTACACAAAATCTGTAGCCACGCGTGTTAGTCCGTCGATGAAAAAGTGAGAGTGAAAGTCTTTGCACCTACTTTTCAAAGATTACACCGAGAACCTCTTCAACGTCGCCTGACTCGACGCGCCCGGTGATCTTAGCGAGACAGTCCGCCGCGTACCGGAGGTGTTCCGCCGCAAGGACGATGTCCGGCTCCTCGCCTTCTTCCTCGGGGTGCGCCACGGCCATGAATTCGTCCAGGAAGCCACGGCACTGCTCAAGCAGCTGTGCCTGTCTCGCCGTGACACCCAGCAGGTCTTGTTGGTCTGAGGGCAGGGACGTCATGCCCGCGAACGACTCGACCAGCTGGTCGATGAGCCCGTGGATGGCGCCCGGATCCTTTTGGCTTGAGGCCTTGGCCTGCGCCTCGCGGCAAGAGATTGTAATGACTTCCGTCTGAGCCATGCCCGGGACGTGATCGGCTACTCCGCTCCTGAATCCGTCAAGGAGGTCGGAGAAGGCAGGCCCATCAACGGCGTCCCGCTTGTTCACGACAATGAGGCATGCCTGAGCCTCAGACGCCAACCTCAACGTCTCCGCATCGTAGTTGATCCGGAAACCCCCGTTGCGTCCCGGCTCCACCGCTGCTAGAACAATGATGATGTCGGATTCTGACGCCTTCTGCTTCGCGCGGCGGATGCCCTCCTCTTCGACGATCCCCAGCGCAGGCTCGAAGAGGTCACCGCCCACGCCCACAGAGGACTTGGTCCTGATGCCGGCCGTGTCTGCGAAGGAGCAGAGATACCCCCTGATATCGAGGCTCACCTCGACGATGTCCCGCGTGGTGCCCGCCTCCATCGACACAATCGAAGCCTCTCGGCCGACAATTAAGTTCATCAGCGAGCTCTTGCCGACGTTGGGCGGGCCGAGTAGGGCGATCCGTATGCCGTTTCGCAGCAGCTCGCTACGCTGGCTGGCAGCCTCATGCACTCGAATGCTGTGCCGCATGTCGGCCACGA
Organism: Colletotrichum cereale; assembly: GCA_034509685.1. Taxonomy (NCBI): domain Eukaryota; kingdom Fungi; phylum Ascomycota; class Sordariomycetes; order Glomerellales; family Glomerellaceae; genus Colletotrichum; species Colletotrichum cereale. The sequence continues at coordinate 101,625 of JASUDE010000054.1, read as the reverse complement.
GAGCCGAGACGTTTCTCATGAGTTCCGAAGGCGACTCGTCAAAGTGCTGGTCCTCGGCAAAGTCGATGAGGGCCTCGATCTCGCCCCGGGCGAGCAGAAGCTGTTCGCGCCAGCTCTCATAGGTGCGCCCTAGCACGCCCGAGCTACCTCGCACCGCGGCACGGCGCTGCTGCTCTGTGTCGGCGGAGAGCGTGTCGCCCAGGGACTCGACCTGGGCGAGGTCAAGCCTGTCATTGAGGAAGGCGCGCTTGGTGAACTCGCCGGGCTCGGCGTACCGGATCAGGGTGTCGGATGGACATTTCGGGATCGCCGCAAGGACCGCCTTGACTGTGGCAGGGCCGCCGTGGACGTGGAGTTCCAGCACGTCTTCTCCGGTTACCGTTCTGGGGCCCGGGAAGTAGAGGACCAGGGCATTTGAGTCTAGGATTGGGCCGTCGTCGCCGGCCCGGCCGTCCACGAGTGTCCTGACAGCCGCATAGCGAGGTTTTGGGAGTGTTTTGTTTGGACAAAGCCCTTTGTAAACCTGGGCTTGTTTTAGTCTTTTTGACTTGCTTATCGAGATTCAATTGCTTACATCTGTACACCCTGGGCCAGATATGCGTATTACCGCAATTCCGGCCCGGCCTTGTGCTGTTGACAATGCATATATGCTGTCTTCTTTGAAAGGAACTTCAGACGTGGATGTGATGAGCCTTGACTGAGTCCGTGGGCCAGCCAAATGCGTCGGGTGCCATTGTTGTAAGTGGCATGCAGCGGCTGGTCCCCACGACAGAGGCCCCGTTCTGAGAGGATAGCGACTTCGACCACTAACACATCTTGCAGCTTGTAAGGAGACGTTTCGGCCGAGGCTCCTCGTCAACCGAACAAGGACAGGCATGGACTGGTAAGACAGATTCAAAAAACGAAGAGAGCGACTAAACAAATCAAATCACTTGCAGAGCCACCATACCCATATTAATCTTAGGTTTCCCATGAGTGAAGATGACTGGGTTGAAAATGTAAAGAGGTGAATGAAGGGGATGAGAAAGTCGTGCTCCAGTTTGGAATCCATAGTGTGCTATTGGTCAGTCGGGCCGCTTTGCATCCGACCTTATCGCGATAAGACAGGCCCCCTGCAGCCTACGAAGGAAGAAAAAAAAGATTTTGGACTGCTAGTAGAGGAAAACCAGCGCCCCGCCGCCTCACATTTTCCTCTCGAGCTCACAGTACTCGATTGCGGCAGGGCCTTTTTTACAACTTACACCTCGTCCCGACTTCTGCCATTCTGTCACGATGGCGTCCGACGAGATTATCTGGTGAGCAGTTGTCTTTCAGACAATCAATTAGCGTCAGTTCTAACATCACCAGGCAAATTATCAACCAGCAGTTCTGCAGCTTCAAACTCTCCACAACCAAGAAGCAGACATTTTGCAGAAACGAGAACAATGTCACGGGTTTCTGTAATCGCCAGTCGTGCCCGCTGGCAAACGCCCGCTATGCCACCGTTCGACGAGCCCCCAACAAGGACACGCTGTACCTCTACATGAAGACAATCGAGCGCGCACACATGCCCTCGAAGCTATGGGAGCGCATCAAGCTGCCGAACAACTACGCCAAGGCCCTGGAGATGCTGGACGAGAAGCTCATCTACTGGCCCAAGTTTCTCATCCACAAGTGCAAGCAGCGTCTCACCCGCCTGACGCAAGTCAACATCCGCATGCGAAAGATCGCCGCTGAGGAGGAGCGTATGGGCGAAAAGCTGGTACCGAAGATGGCGCCCAAGATCCGCCGCCGTGAGGAGGCCAGAGAGCGTAAGGCAGAGGCTGCGGCGAAGCTGGAGCGCACCATCGAGCGCGAGCTTGTCGAGAGATTACGTTCCGGCGCCTACGGCGATCAGCCCCTCAACGTCAGCGAGTCGATCTGGAGAAGGGTCCTCAACTCCATGGAGAAGGAGGGCGAGGGCAAGCGCGACAAGGACATGGACACGGGCATCGAGTCGGAAGAGGAAGAGGAGGAAGACGAGGACGACCTGGAGAAAGAGGTCGAGTACGTTTCCGACATTGAGGAGAGCGACGAGGAGCTTGAGGACATTGATGACTGGCTTGAGAGTGACGACGACGACGCCGAGGAGAAGGATGACGATGAGGAGGAAGATTCCGAAGACAGCGACGAGGAGGCTGCCCGCAAGGCTGGCGACAAGCGGAAGCGCGGCCGCGCGGTTAAGATGAACCAGAAGAGGCTCAAGCAGAAGCAGACCGAGGAGCGGCCCAAGATCGCAGAGGAGCTGACCTGGTAATGGAGAGGCTCGGATGAATTCCCACTGGCGTCTGGCGCGAATACCTTAACGGCTGGGTACGGAACGGAAAAGAAAATCGAAACTTGGGGGCATCGCGCATACCACTGCATGTTGTGATATACTATCAAAGAGCTGTTAATGTTGCCAAATTACCGTTTGCATGCGAACTCGACGTGTCTGCCTGCTTATCGCGCGTGTTCAATGACTCTAGGCGGTGATATCTGTTCCCGAATAGAGTAGAGTCAACTCCATTCCGACCCGGAAGACATGGTGTCTCTGATGGTCATCCACAACCGGATGCGAAAGGCAAGGTTTGCGCTTCCCGAAGCGGCCATGATCCATGCTCACACCGAAAAGTCGCTAGCGCCGGGGGTCTTCGGTGAAGAAGCCATGGCACCTCAATTAGTGCAAGTCCTTTTAGCCCAATGCGGGTAGGGTAGGCCCAGGCTCCCCCGCCCGCCGCCATGCATCGTTCCGCTGGGCCACAAGTGTCGGACCCAGGTCGCTTCGTTCCCCATTGTCCAAGACCGTCTTATGTGAAACGGAGCACTCCAAGCAACACTCCAGAATTAAAGCAGCCTGACGGAGACAACCCCTCCGATTCTTGGGTTCAATCTACTCCTTTTTCCTTCCTATTATTACTACAACGACCTACTTGATAGCAAGCGAGCGACTTTATCCCACGAACCCCCGACGAAAAGCATTTGGCACCCGACCGGAGCAGAGCTCTTTACCCCAACCCAACCCGTTCGACAGACGCCGTCGAAAACCACCTTTGCCCCGCAGGATCCTCGCGGCAAGGCACAAGCACAATGTCATCTTGGTACTCGAGGATCCTCACCAACACCACCTCTCAGATCTCGAACCTGCAGAGTCGATTGTTGCAGAGCGAAAATGACGGCGACACCGATGACGACACACACGTCTGCAGAGTCCTGAGAGGCTACTACACCGAGAAAGGCCGACCCTTCCCAGGCTGGCTGCCGCCCGACCCAAAGGCACCACCCCCCGCAGCTCCCGTCTACGCTCAGCCAGCCCAGCAAGTCGGTTCGCGTTACGGCGGTCTACAACAGCCACAGCAAGCCGGCCCTGCTACGGGGTTGAGTTCACTATGGGACAACAACGCGGCTGCGCAGCCTAGGCAAGATGCCATGAGCCTGCGACAGGGTCGCGGAGCGCCGCCGCCGATGCGAGGCGGAGAGCAGCAGCCCACGCGATTGAGCCCCTTTGCACGCGCTGGCGACTCTGGACGAGAGGAGGTACAGGCTCGGCCTCTCCCCAGCCAGCGAGCGGGTAGCTATCAACAGAGCGCGGCTTATGGAAGAGACACGACTAGCACACCGCCGGGCAGCTCAGCAGGCGGATCAGCACAAGACCGACTCAAGCAGCGACTTTGGGGAGGTGCAAGGACAACCAGTCCGGCTTCAGGGGCAGGAGGCCAAGGACCGTTCCAACCACCATCAGGCAGAGGAGGGGGAGGCGGCGGCGGCAGCGGTGATTACGAGGAACGGTTTGCTCCTGGCGGGATGTACGACGGAGGAAACGATTATGGCAGTGGCGGCGGTGGTGGTGGTGGTGGTGGTGGTGGTGGTGGGGGGCGGACAGGGCTGCCTAATGGACCGCGGCGGCAAGGTCTCCCGAGCGGTCCTCGGATGAGGTGAGGTGATTTACGAGAAGGGTTATGAATACTATCGTGCGAAAGACTTGAGAGGAGCATATCGGTGACGTCGTGGAGCTGCTCGGGGAGTCACGCTCACATTTGCGACGCGGACATGTGCGATCGGGTGCTTGGCAGGACCAGACGCAAATCATCAAGCTCGTGCGAGGATCTGCGGGCCTTACCTCGCCATCCAAGGACGTGAATATGGATGTTGTTTGAAGACATGTCGTTGGATAGGTCTACAGGCAGAGCTGAGGCACACACATGCACACATACCAATGCAACAACTAATAACTACGCATTGGGGACTAAGTACGTAGGCGATGACGGGCTGTGTTTATCCTCAGTGTAGGTTGTAGCAAGTTGATAACTCAGACATGGCTCTTGTTTCCCGTCACCATCAAGTGCGTTTCACTCCTCAGGGGGACATATAAACTGTAAGTCACTGTAACACCCTTTTTTCTTTCTTTTAGAAACCCGACCAATAGCGCGACATCTCTGGAGACCAGATGTCGAGTTTTGGTGATGAAGCGAGTTGCTTGCGCGTGCGAACACGCTGCAGCCTCGGGAGGGTTAGCCGGAGGCGTAAATGACGACGCATGAACGGTGCAGATGACATGGCCAGTCTCGAAGCCTCCGGTAGCTGTACCGCTAATAAGCGCCAAAAGGCTGCCTGGCTGATGGTACAGATACAGTGGGAACAACCCCTCCGAGACAAGGGTGCAAGCTTTCGCAGCGGGGTGACCACGTCCCCCTCGGGAGGCGTTGACGACTGCGCAGCACCTTGGTGTGTTTGGCCATTCGCCCCCAACATCCCATAATACCTAGCCACAGTCGCTCACATGCCACCTCCCCGGACCCTTTGTGTTTCCCTCCGTCACTGTATTTCTTTGAGAAACTCTAACTGTCGAGCCACAGTCGCTATTGTTCTTTTCTCTGAATAGACTCATCCAAGATAACAGGCCTGGGAGCCTTGTCTTCATCCTACCTATACCAACCCTACACTCTGCCTTACATCATCGCCGAGGCACTGCACGATGACCTCAGACTCGGATCCTCCGCCATCGGCGAGCGTTCCACCACCACCACCAGCACGACCTCGTTCGCCCTCGGGCAGCTTTTACGCCCTGAGCGACGACGAAGAAGGGGATTACGATACGATCACACACACAGAGACCGGTCGGGGCGTCAAACTACTCTTCTCCAAAAGCAAGGTGAGTCGCAAAAACTACCGTCGCCACCCCCACCCAGACATTGGAACTGACGGAGCTTCACTGCGCAGGTTTACGTGCATCCCACGCCCTCGGCGAAAGATAATATCCCCGGATACATCGCTCTTCTCCAGCAAAAAGGAGGCCGAAACGGTCGTCCAACTTCCGCTTCGTCGGGAGACTCGCAGAACCCAAACGCCTCCGATCTGCTCCTGGCATGGCTCCCCGAGACGTCCCTAGGCGAATCAGAGAGCATCTACGTCAAGGTCGACCTTAGCGAAGGGGAATCGCCTCCAAAGCAGTCATACCTCGTACCGCCTCCACCAACCGTCACATCTCACCGCGGCTCTGTCGGCACTTATGCGTTCGCCATCCCGGTTGGCGCAATCTACTCGCTCCTCGTAAGACCGCCGAGTCTGGGCTGGTGGTTCGGCTCTTTGATTATCAACTCGAGAGCGGGCGACAGTTTCCCCGCACTATTCTTCCACGACAATGAGTGTCAAAGCACAATCCTGAAGAGGAAAAGGCGGACCAAGGACAACTTCGACCCGTTCGGCGATCGGGGGGAGATGTTCTGGGGTGGCGACGAGGTCCTGCGTTGGTTGCGGCGTTACGTCCCGATTGAGAGATCCGGCGCGGAACCCAACATCTACCTGGTGGACCCGTCAAAGGAGGACAGCGAGGCCTTCAGCGGCAAGCTTACATCCAGTACGGCCCAGGTTGGCTTGAAAGATGGAACAGGAACTCGCGCTGGCGGCGCTGGTCCTAGTGGTGATGCGCAGATGGATCCTTTTGTGAAGTTTGTGAAGGAGACGGGCTGGAACATTATGGAGAAGTTCAGCAAGGTCACCACCTTCACGCGGCGGGCTGCGCAAGACGTCATACAAAACCCGAACGTCCCCCCGCAAGTCAGGAGGCTCCTGCGCAACCCCGAGGTGCAGACACTCCAAGATGAATTTGACAGCGCGAGGATATACCTCGCGCGCTGGGCCATGGGAATTGCTGAGCAGAGCGAGCGGGATCGGAGTCAGAGAATCTGGACGGCTAAGGAAGTCCTAGAGCTCGAAGACACCGATGTCGGAGAGTTCGAGCTCTTGGACGGCAGCAGCACCATGTCGCTGGAGGAAAGGAGGAAACCTGTGACGCTGAAAGAGTGGAATACGTTCTTCGATCAGCGGACAGGCCGACTCTCGGTAACCGTTGACGAGGTCAAGGAAAGGGTCTTCCACGGCGGCCTTGACCCAGACGACGGGGTGCGAAAGGAAGCATGGCTGTTCATCCTCGGGGTCCACGACTGGTACAGCACGTCCGAGGAGCGGAAGGTCCAGATTGCGTCGCTCAGGGACGAGTATGTCAAGTTGAAAGGCGCATGGTGGGAGAGGCTCGTAGATCTTGGTGGCGATGGCGAGCAGGGCGAGTGGTGGCGTGAACAACGTTGCCGTATTGGTAGGTTTTCCGACGAACGACTAGGTGGTGCTTCTGTGCTAATACTGTTGCAGAGAAGGACGTTCACCGGACAGACCGGAATGTTCCTATCTTCGCCGGGGAAGACATTCCGCATCCCGACCCCGAATCTCCCTTCTCCGAGGTTGGCACCAATGTCCACCTCGAGCAGATGAAGGATATGCTCCTTACGTACAACGAGTACAACAAGGATCTCGGCTACGTGCAGGGAATGTCGGATCTCCTTGCCCCCATCTACGCCGTTATGCAGGACGATGCAATCGCCTTCTGGGGCTTTCAGCACTTCATGGACCGTATGGAGCGCAACTTCTTGCGCGACCAATCAGGGATGCGGTCACAGCTGCTCACCCTTGACCACCTTGTTCAGTTCATGGACCCGAAGCTTTACGCACACTTGCAGTCAGCGGACAGCACCAACTTTTTCTTCTTCTTCCGCATGCTACTCGTCTGGTATAAACGGGAGTTCGAGTGGTTGGACGTCTTGCACCTCTGGGAGGTTCTCTGGACGGACTACTTGAGCAGCAACTTCCACTTATTTGTCGCATTAGCCATCTTGGAGAAGCACCGGGATGTCATCATGACCCACCTGCAGCATTTCGACGAGGTTCTCAAATATGGTATGTTTCTCTGCACTTCGTCTCATGGCTACAGGCGCTGACACTGACATTCCACAGTCAACGAACTTTCCAACACAATGGATCTCGACTCAACTTTGATCCGCGCCGAGGCGCTATTCCGCCGCTTCCAGCGGTTGGTGGAGGCGGTCGATAAGAAGGGCAACTTTCCTGGGCCAAGGCTCCGAGATCCCGGTTCTCCCTCCAAATCGTCGTCATCCGATCAGGCGGACCAGGGTCCAAAGCAAGGCCAAAGCAGTGCCGGACCAGCGTCCCCACGCAAAGATACGGGCAAGGCGCCTGAGGAGTCACAGGTGAAGAAGATCATCACACCGGAGTTGAGAGAGCTGCTCAGCCGCAAGGTTGTGGTACTTCCACGCAAGGAGGTAGCGAAGAAGGGGGACGGCCCAGGAAGGTCATGACCAGTACAGCAAGCACGAGAAAACGGATGAAATGTTTGGCTTTACGAAACGTCTGGACGGGAATGTGCTGGCACGCACTTGGGGGGGTAACATGGGGCGGGCGTCTGGGTGTCTGACTAAATAGTAATTTGAAAGAAAGCAAACATGCGACAACGTGTACGATACACACCTCATGAAGAAGACTCATCGGCTTTTCAAGGCCCCGAAGACCCATCAGTGATTCTTATCTGTCCGAGATGGGAAAGGGGGGTAAAAGGTCCTACGGTTGACGCCAAAGAAAAAAAGGGGGCGCGGATACCCGGCTCTGGTCCCCAGATGCGTCTTCCGGCCAGGGACAGCCGTACTCGGGACAAGTCTATTGTTGAGCCGTCAAGGCAGGCCAGCGGTTGGGCCCTGACGCTCTGCCACACACCGGCTCTTGATCTAAATCTCTAGATGCGTGTCTAGTCGGTTTTCGCAGCGATGCGGTCAGCTTTTGGGATTGGCTGCTCCCCCCCCCTTTGGCTTCGGGGCTAGCATCGTGTCTCCTTCCCCCCTCCCCCCTTGCGATGATCCAAACGTGTGACCTCACAGCGCACCTTAGTATCAACGTCATGCGCGGGGAGAGGAAACTAAGGTGGTCATCCGGGCAGTACTGCCCGTGAGATGAAGGGATGAAAATATAACAACTGCGTCAGCCTAATGCCGGTTCAAGGGGTGAGGGTCCAGGCAAGACGTAATGAGACCGCAACGGGAGACCTGCCTAAGGTTGGAATTGTTGAGGGCTGAGTGATGGTATATAGGAGAGCCAAGGAGCCACGACGGCGGACCTCCCCCCCCTTCTCTTGGGGAAGTCATCACACGACTTCACAGCAACCCTTGACTTACACGACAGCACCTCTGAGCAAATATCTCCACAGTCACGTCGCAGGGCTCACCGTCAACTTGTTTCTCACATAAGCGGTCTAAGGCAACCGGAGCAGGCAAAAGGCAGCTCAACCGAACGTGACCAGGGATATAACAACCCTCCCTCGAGATCTCTCCACCCAAAGAAAAAGGCCCTCCCTCCCCGCTCCCCCCTTTCTCGAGACGTACTCTCGCAATCATGTCCCGCGTCAGTGGTCCAGCAGTAGTCGAAGAAAACCGCGCCTCTGTCGTGAACGAGGTCATCAACCAGCCCGTCCAAAACGAGATCGTCGTCGCCTCCCGACCGAACCAGCTCGCCGGCCTGCCCGCCGGAGCACTGATCGACGGGTACCACCCCGGATACGGACCGATGGGTTTCCAACTTTGCTCTTCGTGCCGCCGTTGTGAGTCACCGTCTTCCGTGCCTTTTCCTCCCCTCCCCCCCTGTTTGTCCGGGGCATTGCTCCCCGTCTCGATCATGGCGTCTGCGTCGAACTCGTGTCGAATGGCTTCTGACCCCCTCCCTCACAGACTGGCATACCTCCTTCTCCGAGACCGTCTGCTACCGCTGCCGCAACACCGTCGGCTTCCGCGGCGGCTTCGACGACCGCTCCAGCTACGGCTACGGCTCCGGGTGTAGTTACAGTAGCGGCTACGGCAGCGGCTACGGTCACGGCTACGGCCACGGCTACGGTCGGTGCTCCTACTGCGAACGCGGCAGCTATTCGGGGGGCTGCGGGTGCCACGGCGGCATCGGCGTCTGCAGGGATCGGTGCGGGAGGCCCTCGCTGTTCCGGCCGTGCTCGAGGAGGATCGCGTGTGAGAAGAAGACCGTGAAGCGGTACTACTGCTGAGCCTCTGTCGGCGGAGAGAGCACTTTCTTATTGTTATTATTACTATTATCATTATTTGGATCTGTCGAAGAGCGGGATGCCTTGGCTTCTTTTTACATGTTTCCTCTTCGTTTCAATTATCTAGTTTGCGCCGAGACTCGGGTTATCGTTTTTCAGATTCTGATAATTGCACTTTTTTCCTTCTTGCGGTCAAATTTGTTCGTCATGTTGAGTGACGCACATTAGATTGGGACGGTGCTTGTCTTTTGAGTTTCCTGCCGAAGGAATATCTAGACTTTTGTCTTTCTTCTTTCCTTCGGGACTCAAGTCTTGTCCTATGCTTTCTCTTATGTACCCCTTTTCTTGTTTTTGGTCCTCCCCCTGCTTGAACATTTCTGTAACAGGGTCTTTGCGCGTGTTAAGTATCGAATCCATCTTCATAGCTTTTGACCTCGAACAGTTGCACTCGTGAGGTCTAGCTTCGCACGACCGTCTTGAGAGATGGGCCCATCACAGCCAAAAACTCCATGATCTGACCAAACCACAAGGTTATCTATCCTATCCGTACTTTCCATGACATTCGCCCATGCTTCGGCAATGGCGCACAATACTGCCGACCCTAAACCTGACCTAAAGATCAGCCGGAGCTGATCGTCGCATGTAGAGAACACTAGCGCTGACAAGAGTTTCTAGCGAGCAATCAACGTTTGCCTCCAAGATGGCATCGAGGGTGTTCAGGCTCACCGACACGACCGCGATGTGAAGGAACCTTGTGTTATGAATGCCACAAAAACACCACCCAAGCCATGTGAAAAGTGCACAAACACCAAGGGGGTGCCGTCTGGGGAAACATACAAAAACTCGACGCTCGAAAATTGTCGTGCATTTTCCACGTTTGGCCGGAACGCAGGGGATGGGTGTGCGGGTTGGGTTGGGTTGGTCACAGTAGCGTAGAGCTTACCGTGAGCCGACCGGACCCGGCACCGATGCCAACCGATTTGGGCCCGGCACTGCCGACGGAGTATGGAACCGGAGAAGCATGGGGAGGGAGGGATGATCTCTTGGACGAAGCTTGTCTATGTATAGTGTCGTTCGTCATGGTCCCTTGCACAACTACTAGTGATGATTTATGATCTCATTGACACGAACGTTACATGATCATGACTACTTGCCAAAGGTCTTGTGTACTGATGGAAATACTCTTCATGCCAATTACGAAGAGCTACTCCAGGATACACAGCTCAGGGAAGCACGGCGGTGGCTTCCCAGGCTTCTCTACCCCATTCGTAGAAAACCCTCAATCCACTAGGTCACCCAAAACCCACCGCGGCGGCGGCGGCGGCGGCGACACCGGCAACGAGAACCCCTCAAGAAGCACTCATCTCCGCCTCGAGCCAAGAAGGCACCGCAGGCGGCCCCGCCCAGCCGTCCAGGTAGCTCTGTCTCGGGACGCCCTCGCCGTTCGGCTTGGCGTAGATGCCCGTGACGTACCAGACCGACTCGCCCTTCTTGATCGTGTGCTGGAGCGTCGGGATCGTCGTGCGGTTCTCGACCAGGTTCGAGTTGGGGTCCGCGTTGACGAGGTTGGCCGTCCGCTCGACCGGACCACCCTCCAGGGCCTTGATGCCCACGGCGCCCTTGGACACAGCGAAGGACCCCTCGCTGCCCTTTGCCAGCCCCTCGGGCGTGTTGGTGTCGTAGTTGCCGATGATCTTGGGCGACGTCCCCTCGCCCTTGTCCGCGTCGTAGAGGTCGAGGTGCCGGCCGGTGGCCGAGTCCTCGTTGGCGATGGCGAACGACCCGTCTGCCGTCATGACATCGCGGCCCGCCTTGATGTGGTGGATCCGGAGGTGCCAGTTGGGCGTGGGCTCTTCGGGGGGCACCAGGATGGTCTTGATCTCGACGTCCGCGAACGGCTTCCACACCGAGACGAGCACCGGCTTGTCGTCCCTGGTTTCGATGGCGGCGTACTGCGAGAGCCGTCGGGTCTTCCAGTACTCTCCGCCGTCGTCCGACAGACCCAGCTGCGAAGCCAGCGCGTACTGCTCGAGGGAGAAGAGGCCCGGAGGCACCGAGTAGGCGTACGCGCTGGAGTAGGCGAACCCGCCGTACTTGGCGTGGGTGCCCTTCATCGGGTAGCTGCAGGCCTGGCCAGACGACAAGAGCATGCAGTGGCCGCCGACGTTGCTCATGATGTGGCCCGGCTGCTCGAGAGCCTTGATCCTGGGGATGACGCTCCAGGCCTGCTCCTCCTCCGACGTCCAGAAGGGGTGATCCTCGGGGACCGCGAGGCAGATGAAGGCGAGACAAGCCCAGTACTGTGGAGGGAGGGGGGGGGGGGGGGTCAGCGGGGTCGGCATCGTGCTCGTCTGGCGGGCATGCTTACCGGGCTTCCGGGACTGTTGTAGTTCTCCGCCATGTACATGTTGGGGTACGAATAGCCCACCGTCAGCGTCCCGCTCGGGCTCCACATCTCATGCTGCGTCTGCCACCATCGCAGATGACGCATCACGATGCCCTTCACCATACCCCACGTCAAGGGCGCCGGCAACTCGACACCGGCGTAGGCGAGGGCGCCCCAGAAAGACACCATCGCGAAGCGGTAGCCGACGCTGCGGCCAAAGGGGATGGCCCGGCCCTCCTCGTCGTAGTAGTGCACCAGGTCGAGCGCGACCATCTGGGCCCGCCTGCGGAACTCCTCGGCCCGCTCGGGCTCGTCGTCGCCGGCCAGCTTCGCGTAGAGAAGCTGGAGGAACTGGATGGCGAAGCTGGACGAGTAGTAGTCCATCTGGTGGATGCCCTCCGGCCCGTCGTTGGACCAGCCGCCGCCCCGGTAAAAGGTGTCGAGGTGCTGGATGTCCGCGTCGAGCCGTTCCTGCGAGAATTTGCCGCCGTTCTTCTTCAAGCCCAGGTTCGCGAAGACGCGGAACCAAAGCCAGTTGGTGTTGGGCATGCTAGGGAAGCGCTGTCAGCATTGGGTTCCCGGCACAGTGGGGATACATGTCTTGCCCACTTCTTCTCGTTGATGGAGTTGCCCAACCAGTTCTCGACGTTGACGCGCTCCTTTTCCGAGAGGTTTTCCCAGATCGTGGGTGCTACGGCAAGAGAGAAGCCTGATGATGCGGTCAGCCGGAGTCGGCCGCACGGGCGGCGCGTCGGGCCATACCCAGAGGGCACATCTCGACCATGCGCTGGTCATTGTCTCTCGGGAAGCCCCAGTACTCGGGGTTCTCGGGGTCGGTGCCGGACTTGATCCCCTGGATCCACCATTCGGTGCCGCGATACTCCCCACCACCGGCCAGGAGAGCAGCCAGACCCCAGATGGGGCGCAGGATGCCTTCGACTTCGGAAGCGGCCTGGTCGAACCGCACGGCCGTGCCGCCGGGGCACTTGACGCGGGCCTTCTGGGGGGAAAAGAAGGGCTCGAGGGGGTCGAGGAGGGTCCGTAGGAGCTCCTGGACAGACGCCCTGTCGGTAAGCTTCACTCTGGAGAAGGGATGGGCACCATTGTAGCCCAGAACGAGGCCGGTCTTGGGTTCCTCCATATCGCCGGATGACTTGTCAACAATAGGCCCTTTCCAGGTAGAGATGGTTAGGCAGGGCAGGTTTGGCAAGAAAAACACCAAGAGGGAAAAAGGAGTGCGGAACAGACAAACGTCAGGCGGAGGGGGAGCATCGAGGAAAATAACCAGCGGCTACGCAACACTCTCGCTGTAGAATTACCCCGGCCAGCCTTGAACCGACGACACTGGCGACTTCGCCGTGCCACGCAGACGCCGGGTTAGCTGCGGGATGGTCAGGTAGCGAGCGGGGCAGCTTCGGGAGAGCTTCGCCCAGTGTCATCCCACATCTAGGACAAGGACGAGATCGTCAACGAGCTCGCTGGATGGAGGATGAGGGGCCCCCCCCGCCGCCAGTCAATGTTGGGGTATGGTGGGGGGTGGAGGGGATGGGAGGGGAAGCCGAGTTCGCGGCTAAATGGGAATTGGAGGGAAATGGGTAGACGGGCATTCTCGGCAGCCACTCCGTCCGTCGAGGCGTACCGGCGCGGGTGCGTGTTCGGCAGGCTAAGAATGCGAAAGGAGCCACTGCTGAAGAACCGACGATGCATGGGTCGCCATTCCAGAGAAGTGTGCTGGTCTGACACCTACTCGCAGGAGGTAACCCCAACGGATTGAGACACCGCGCAACCCACATTCCCAGCTGGAAGTCGGCATGTCGATGCTCTTTTCCGGGGGCCACTAAGACACTCCTAACAGGGTGGTGCATTGTGGATCATATTCCCAAAGTCTCGTGAAGAATCTAATAACATCCGGAAGGGTGGCCGAGTTGGTTATGGCGCCAGGTTAAGGTCAGCTTAACATCTGTTTCCTGGTGGGGCAACCCGCGCGAGTTCGAGTCTCGTCCCTTTCAATGTTAATCTTTTGCTATTTTTTTTTTTCACTCGAGACTTTTCTGCTTTGTTTACCACTCGGTATTCCCGCGGTATTTGTTCGTATGTGATTGATTGTACACCCTTTTTGTTTGCCTGGTCCCTTGCGACTCTAGCCAGAAACTCGTCCTGCCAAATCCCTCCCTCCCATCTGAAAAAAAAAACAATGCCGTTAGACGACGCTGGAATTAGAAGGGACTCCAGGGTACACATACGCAAGCTAGTAAAAGTCCTTTGTAGCTTATACTATACGCTTCAGCCAGCGTCATCTGGGCTTGACGTTACCTCCGTGGTATTCATATTGGATGTACGAGTGACAGAGAAAAGCACAACAAGACCACAATGCTGGCACACACATTGCTCTTCTGTGGAGGTCACGGCATGCCGTTCGGGTGATGGCTACAAGGTGCGCATAACATTCCAACAGCTGTGGACTCCGGCCAGACGAATCAGTTCCCACAGGCCAGTCCTCGTATAACAAAGGCCAGGGACAAATCGCTGTCATCATCGTACCAATCACGAGCCACACCATATAGGCAAGCGGGCAAGTCAGTTTTGTGAATGATGCGGTGTTGGTATTGTGTAATCTCAGTATCAACACCAGCCCTCTACACCGCCCCCTCATCCCAATCATCCCTCCAGCATACCCTGCCCTACCTCCTTCTCATGGCTATACCGCGCCCTCTGTCCACCATGCAACAAACAACCAAAGCCGCCGACATGACAAAAAGGCCAAACCCAAAGACCAGCCGGGAGCCCAGCAATTCCCTTCCTTACCATGCATTTCCCCGCCAGGTAGAAGACGAGAGAAGACATTGACCAAACAAAAGAGAACAGCGCAGCGACAATGCAATGATGCCTGCTCGTGGCAGTGCCTGACTCCATCCAGCCCCCTTATATAGTGTGCAAATAATAAGTCACAAAAAAAGGTGTAGAAAAGACCAAGTCGTAAACCGGATCCGTCTCCTCCAGGACCGAATCTCTTTTCTTTCTCGTCTTCTTCTTCCTCCTCCCAGATCGCAGTTGTGTGTGATGGTTTCGAGCTGTACAAGGGATGGGTATATCCCTTCAAGCTGGTGTTCCTCGAAGGTAGTAAACATTATGTAGTTTGTGTATATATGGACTCGACTGGAGACCCCCCCAATATGAGATCCGAGCTCATGGTTCTACAGGCGTGTTTTCAACCGAAGGTGTCGGGGGTATCTCCTCCTCCTTCGCTTCCGTCACAGTCGTGTCTCCTTCACTGACGGCGGTGTTGGTGGAAGTCGCCTTTTCCCGCCTGCGTCTCCTCATACGTCTCTCTTCCTCGGCTGTTTGCCTCCTCGAGCGTCGTAAGCTCTCCATCTTCTCCGGGTCGCCGTCGTCGGCCCCGTCTCCGCGTATGCCCTGGAGCAGCATCGCCGCGCGGTCAGCGAGATCGTCTTCGCCGGCTTCTCTGGGCGACGATAGTCCTGGGCTGATGGGGTTGCCGTCCTCGTCGATGGGCGCCTCCCTGGGCGACTCCTGCAAGGCGGCTTCGACCTCGGGGATTTCGTTCGGATCGGGAATCTTCTGGCCGGATGCTATCCGCACCTGGTGACGATCCTTGAGCCTCGCCCTGCGACGTCGATCTCTCTGGTCTCGCGTCTGGGGTGCGGCAGCACGCAATTTCTCCAGTAGAGAGTCCATAGCACCCGCGCTTGATGGTGAGGGTGGTTGGCCTTCCGCCTTGGCATTCGATACTTGCAGTTGCGCATGCTTCCGCTTCATCGAGGCCTCGTTTCGCTTGCGCGTCTCCTCCAACTGGACGTTCTTCTCCCTGGACTTCTTCCACTCCGAGATGAAGACAGCAAGCTTGGCAAAGAAGTCCCTGCGGGCGTTGTCGTCGGTGGGGTCTTCGCCATAGAACACCATGATGTCGTTGTAACTCTTCATCATCTCTTCCAGGTACAGCTGCATCTCCTCTGCCTTTCTTCTTGCATCCTTCATGATCCTTTGGACAACCTGGCTGACGCGATCTTGGGGGTGGAACTTCTTGGAGTCGCTCAGGTTACCGGCGTCGAGCGACATCTGCACATTCTTGACTGTGTCAATGTACTGTTTGGCGTCCGACTGGAGCTGCTCGATGTTGATCTTCTGCGCCATCATCACGCCCGAAATGTCGTTTGCAAAGTCTTCCCATTCGGGGTACTGGTTGCGGACGATGCGTTCGACCAGATCGGCCAGTGTGGATTCGTTCTTGTCATCCTTGACCATGGCGAGACGGGCAAGCGAGCTCAGCTTGAAACCGCGGGCTTGCTTGTTGGCGTCGTTCATGTAGTTTCCGATGTCGAGAATGAGACCGAGGACATTCATCAAAGACACCGAGTCTCTCAAAGACTCGGACACATTGACAACTTGGCGCATCTTCTCAGTAATCTCGTCAAAGTCCGGCTCAAAGCTCCTGGTTAGAGCGAGAGCACGCATTCTGGCCTTCCAGTAGTGATGTAACTCAAAGGCTGTGAACAGGTAGATCTGATCCTGTCTGGTGAGCTCGGCTGGGTCCTGCTCGCGGTCCGCCTTGTCAGGGTTAGCGCCCGTCCAGTCTTTGCTGTACGGAGCCATTTGCTTGGCCGTGTTGTCGGGGATGTTGCAGAGATCGTCTTTACGCAAGAAATCCAGGACAACAGTATTGTCCAAGATATCCTTATCGCAGTGAATGATCATCTGCACAATTCTCTCAACAGAGACTTGAGAAAATTTGGCAAATGCAATTTCTAGAGACAGAGTCAGTCACGACACATTGTAATTCCAGGAGGTGGGTGGGGACATACCGAAGGCTTTGCGAAGATCTCCCGAGATGATTTGCTTTTTGTCGTCCTTCTTCGCACCTCCGCCAATGCCGAGCCTCTTGATTTCTTTGGCCATAAAGAGCTTCTCAACCTCGTCCAGGATACCCTTGCGGCTAAGTTCGAGATACTTTTCTTCCCGCTCCTCAGCAGAGGGGGCATGCGCCGCCCAATGGGTAGTCATAGGGGAATCGACCTTGTCCCAATGGAGAGCCTTGAGCTTCTTCTTCGGGCGAACAACAGGAAGGCCGATGGAGGAACCGCTAGCAAAAGGCGTAGCCTGTGAAAGGAAGTGTCCAGAGATGGCACCAGGCATTGGGGGAGGCGGCGGCGGCGGCATTCCAGGTGCGCCACCCATTGGCGGCGGAGGTGGCGGCGGCGGCGGCGGCGGTCCACCAGTCGGCGAGAGCATCCCCGGCATGGGAGGGGGAGGTGGTGGTGGTGGTGGTGGAGCGCCGGCCTGGCCGGGCATTGGGGGCGGCGGAGGTGGAGGAGGAGCGCCGATTTGACCGGGCATTGGAGGCGGCGGAGGCGGAGGAGGAGCGCCGGATTGACCGGGCATCGGAGGCGGCGGAGGCGGAGGCGGGGGCGCGGCCACACCTGTGATTTGGATCTTGGGGGGTTCGCCCTCGGCGGGAGTGATAGGAGAGCCGGACTCGAGGCTCGGATGTGACGGGCCCGTTGTTGCGCCCTCGACGTCTTCCGAGTCGCTTCCTTCGTATCTCTTCACCTTGCCGGCCATCTCGCCAAAAAGACCAGCCTTTTGACTGGAGTCCATGACGGGGCGGCGGATTTCGACGACCCTGGGCTTTTCGTAGATGACTCCCTCCTCGTCCTCGTCCTCGGCCTCGGGGAGGAGATCGCCTTCGATATATTCGCCGCGAACGTTGACCGGCTTCCGCGGAATCTTTGTGTTACGGTGGACGCTTCCTAGCATGCTGTTGGTGAAGTCTCTTGGCGGCGTACTCGGTCCCGATCCTCCTGATCCCATGGCAGCATCGTCCATCTCCTCGCGAAGAGCACGTAGTCGATCCGACGGTCCCACGGCCTCTCCCCATACTCTGCCCTCCAGCTTGAACTGCGTCTTCTGGCGTTCGATCTGCATCTGCAGACGCTCCATGAGTCGATCGCGATCCAGAATACCTTGCATCCGAGCTGGGTCTTCTTCTCCGAGCTTACTGCCCTTAACAGCGTTGGACGCAGCAACATCCTGTGCGTCCCTAAGCATAAGGTATAGTTCTCTGGTCTCAAGCTCGTAGCGCTGTGCTTCCTTCTGGCGCACTGTCTGGATGTTTTCCAGCTCGGCTTTCAAGCCATCGGCCTGCCGCCGCTGAGCTTCAATAAACCTGGCCTGCTCATCTAGCTGCTTCTGGAGTTTCGCCACGAGGCCATCAGCGCCCAGCTCCAATCTCTCTCTCATTTCGTCTCGCTCGGCCATGGCAGCGTCGGCGACCTGTCTGGCCTCCAGCGCCTCGTCCAAGGCTTGTCTGGCTTCCGAGTCCGTATGGAGCTTGTCCAGCAGACTCTGAACGGTAAAGTTCAAGCTCTGCTTCAAGTCCATGTTCGGTAAGCGCCTGTCCATGGCCACATAGCTAAGCATGGAGTCCACCAGCTGGAACATCCGCAGTCGCTCTTCGCCATCGTTATCACGAATGAGAAGCAGATGTTGCAGGGCCGAGATGAAATAGTCCTGAGTCTTGCTCCCGCGTAGGCGTTGCTGAATGGCGTCAACGATCTGAACAGGGTCGTTGAGGTCCTTAACCTCCCCTTCGACACTGTCCTTGACGCTGTTGTTCTCCTTCTCCAACATGTCCTCGTAGTCAATGGCCTCGTTCGTCCGGAAGTGCTCGACCTGCTTGTCGATGAGGTCGTACTGGAACGAATCCATCTTTGTCAAGATGCGTCTGATGCCGCATGCTGTGAATTGGGCGCGAATATGCATCCGCAGCTGCAAGTCCTTCTCTGGCGCATCAACAATCATGTTGATGAGAATCATGGTCGCAACCGCGTATTCCATCAGCAGGTTCTCCATGCCGATACCACCGCTTCGGACCTCGTCGCTGGCTCCCACCATGCTGCCCATCTTTCCTCGGCCATCCACCGTGACCTCAACAAGCCGCATCCAGGCATCGAAACGGCCGTTTTCTCCTTGCTGTGTCTTGACCGAGTCCAGGGCCTGAATGACCTTCAAGTGGCCCTCGCCGTCTCCCCAGTGGCACAGGAACGTGAGAACTTCGCTGACCAACTTCCGGGTATTCAAGCGTGGAGAGGTGAGTGAGGTAGCCAGTGCAATGATGACTTGTTGGTGTGTCAGAGCATCGTCGGCGCCAAACTTATTGTTCATCAAGGCCTTGAGGCACTTGACGATATCGTACTCGCGATCGGAATTCCTGTCAGCTTTTCCATCTGGCACTGGCCCTATTGCGGTCTTGCGGTTGATCTTCATCAAGACGTTGGTCAACGCGACCTGTCCTTGGCACTCGATAAAGCGCTTCACCCAGCCGATTTGCTGCGTACGGAGGTTGACTTCCAGACTCCCGAGACCTTTCGTGTCCAAGCTGTTGTCCATCACACGCCGGACGTACCATTCTGGCGAGCCCTCCTCGTCCGAGTTGACCAGAATCTCGGGCGCGGCATATTGGTTCGGTTTCGCTGTTTGCCTCCTCTTTTGTTCCCCTTGCCACTCGGTCAATCGGTCCTGGTATAGCAACGTCCACTTCTTGTCCGGCGCGTACGCGACCATCTGCCGACGGGCCTGTTCGGGCAGGTTGTGCCATCCTCGCTTTTGCATCAGCGCCAGAAACATCTGGTTGATGACTTCGTCGTTGTCCGGCCGGGGAAAATGAAATCCATCGTGTCCAGTGGGTGCCATGCCGGGAAATTTTGTCAGTCGGTGTGAGGGAGGGTGCGAGGAGTCCCTGTAGGACATGTGCGAGGAATAGGAGCTCTGTGAAGAAGCACTTGGTAATGCTGGTCTTGATGAGCGATTTGCGGTCATGTCATAGGTGCCTCCATTACCTGATGAGAATATGCTAGCTTGGTCAGCAGAGCTACGACCCGCCGATGTCATATACGAATCGTATCTGGGGTTGTGGGACCCGTTGATTGTGCTCGCCGTGCTTGGGCGACCAGGCCCTGGACCCCACTGTTGGTATTGCGTCTGACGACCGGTGGTGGCCATTGTAATGTTGGACTGCGGAGCACGCTGCGCGGACGCATGTGAGCCGGCGCCGCCAGCCATGGTGGACGGATCGAAGCTGGGATATTGGTGAAAGTCGCTCGTTACTTTGTTAAGGTGATGCGGCAAAGGGCTCTGGCGTAGGACCCCGAGCTGATCACCCCTGGGTAGGTATTCGGTTGGCACCGGCGACCTGTTGTCGTGGATGGTATCGTATGGGATGCTCGTCATGGGACCGGCCGACATGCCGGATTCGGGGTATTGGTCGATGGACACGACGGACGAGTCACGATGGTGACGAGAAGCGCGCGAGTGTGTGCTGGCCGTGTCGGAGTAGTCGGCTCCAGCCAGGTGGCGGCCTTCGTCGCTCGTGTTGCGTTTGTCTTTCCTATTTCGCGAGAAAAAAGATTTGCCGCCTGATGACTGCCTCGACTTGTCGGTAGAAGACATTGTAGGCGCAGGAAGGGGAGGCAGGTGAAACACCTGGGCCTCTCACGTAAACCTCGATCGATGTGGCGCGTCTTCGGATTACCAGAATTGACGGGTCTGGATAATTGTTCGGGCGAGCAAGGTGGCCAGGGCCGGTCGCATGATTGAAGCTCTCTCTAGCCGCCTAACGTGGAGCCCTGTGATCGGTGTCGAGACGTGAAAGGTGTAGGTAGCGTGGCGTGTTGAATCTCTGTCCGCATGAATCGGTCATGTTTTAGCATGCCTTCTGCACAAGTTTGGTTCGAAGCAAGTAGAGGCTAGGTTTGGGCTGGGGACCGGGAATGAGGGAGGGGGCACCCTGGGAGGACATGGACGCACCTTTGGTTACCCTATATTGCGACAATTTGCCAGTCGGGGGCGCTGAGAGACGTCCGTCGGTTTAAATTCGCCGATTTCGAAGGTTATATCGCCGGGCAAAGCGCAGAAACGGTTGCGCGGTGACGCAGAACAGGGCCAGGATTGAGTTTGAATAGACGATCGAATCGAAGGAAAATGATGGTGTTGTCACAGAGAGTGTGCGGACTGCCGGATATCCAGGGCAAAGGCAAAGGCAAAGGCAAAGGCAAAGCCAGATTGAGTATCCGGAATATGCCACACAGCTGGTTCGCAGGCTGAGAACTGCAGAGCTGGGCGGGCTGACAACGATGATGGACCTTGGGTAAGTGCGTGTGTTTTGTCTGTGGGTTGCGGGCCAGGATCCCCATGTGAGGAGGGGGAGGGAAGGGGAAACAGGCGGTTGGGTGCTCGCTCGCGTGTTCCGTCGACGAGGTCGTCGCGTCTCCAACTGGTACCAGCTGAGTGTAGTGTGAAAAGCGTATGGCGATTGACAGAGGGCAGTTGAGCAACGGGTGGGCAGAGTTTGGTTGGTGCCCAGCAGCGGCGATCAGGGCAAACTCGAAGGGCATGGAAGGTTGGCCGTGTGGTCTTGTCGCTGGCGAGGACGACGTTGCAAGTGCGGAGTCCACTGATGAAACGGGGCTCGACAAGGGGCCGCGATTGACTTGACACTTCAGGGGCAACAGATGTGCGAGTTCCTCTACGGAAACTGCCTGA